>JAQIWU010000312.1:0-28648 GCA_034696445.1 Isotomiella minor
AAATATTTGGAGTTGCCGGCCTGCTATCCTGCAAAGGGGAATTCGGAGAAGGGTACTGGAGTGGAGAACTCGACGCCCGCAACCCCCATGAGGACTAACTTGTGATTTGTGCAGAGTGATCGCAAGGTAGTACAACTAACTAGCGATAAGTTTCGACTACAGGATCTGACTGACTATCTGACTACAGGATGAAGGTGAAAAATGATGTTGTGACGTATGATCAAAGAGCGGATTGAAAGGGTTTGAAATCCACAACGTCTGCTATCATGGATATCATACGTTCTTCCTTATCTCCAACTAATATCTGCAAAGAATAGCTGTATTTAATAAGAATGCTGCTAGGAACCTTGTAACGCTGCACCCCACGACGAACAAAGACTCTCACGTAATCCTTTCAGATGGATATAGTCTGATCCCCGCAGCAAAGTAGTCCACGGTGTAGACTGATTGAAATCGTTTCGCGATGGAATGACTGTGGCCCCCACACTAGCAGCAACGGAGGACATATTCTTGGAAGGTTCCGCTGAAATTGCTTCCTGCGAATTCGGAATACCGTTATCAGAGCAACAAATGGGTTACCCTTGTCCTTTATTGTGCCTTTCTTTTCCCAATTCCATTGCTTAACTCTCAACGAACGGAGAGTTTGAAACCAGAGCTCTCATTAGAATTGAGTATATACGTGATTACTTGTACTTATCCATATAGGTGTATCATTGACATATTTCATATTTTTTCTGGTTGTTGACAGTGGGAGTGGAAAGCAATTTGCCCACATTCATCATCGATGTGTGAGCGGATATTGATTCATCATCTAGGCAATTGGAAAGTCAGATTGGGTTCCAAATTATGGATTACAGGATTGGATTTTAATCCCTCTTTTGATTTAACTTGCCCAAGTGCTTTCCATGGCTCAATCGATTACCGAATATAAAACTTCGACAATTGAACTGAATGCTCTATTGCTGGCCGAATCTGTTGCGACAAACATGTAGGTTGTCTGGCTTCCTTGTACTGTGTCCAAATGTCCTTCGTGAATCCCAAGTTCTGGCGGAGTCTTTCAATCGTGGAGTGGGCAGATGGACTGTATTGGACCATGCCCCTCAGCTACGTCGGATCCCTACGGACCTTGGTCTACAGCAATCATGTTGAGGGAAGAAACCTGCTGCCCTGGTGGATCATCAGTTTCTGTGTCAACCCACTGACCCAATTGGGACCATCTTTAGGGATCTTCATCCTTACATTCCGTCGAACCATAAGTCTATCCATGATGGAGATAATACTTAACATTTTCACCATCATGAGCTCTGGGATGGGGCTGGCCATCTCCACTTGTCACTTTGTCTGGAGGCAAGATATTTGCCTTGTATTCCAGAGTTTGAAAACTCTGGCTGGAGAATGTCATTCAGGTCAGTGCTGTACAAACCTACTAGCAAGGAGACATCTAGGTTGATTCTGGAGGACCCGGGTAATAGTACGACTGCAGAATCAGCCTAGTATGTTCCCTTGTATGTTTCCGATTACAATACTAGCCATTCTATACAACACATCAGGAAAGATCGATCGCCGCTGGAAGGGGAAATTGATGGGTGGTTATGCTTGCCTCGTGTCTTTCACATTAGCCGTATTGCCAGTTCTGCTCACCCTTACGGCCCTGGTCATGAACCTGGACCCGGGTATGATGATCCTCCTCAAGTTGGGGGTTGGACCGGGCCGGACGATGATACAATTGGCATTGCTCCCCTTACGATTTTCCATTGTTTTTGTTACGATAGCTCAGATATGTAGGGATATGAACCTGTCTCTTTGTAGTGGTGTTTTACTCTATGAATTTGCTCTATCCGTGATTCGTTCATGGAATCAATCCTTAGTGAACTGGGATTGGAAGGCGATGAGGACGTACGCGCAGCTACAGATGTTGCTGGCGTTGTCGGAGCCCATTGTGAGCACCACTCTGTCTGTAATCCTGTTCATTGCTCATATCAATTTGAGCATAGCGCTCTACGCCATTGTCAAACTGTATCCTGTCGTATCCTTCCACTTCTACGCTACCACGGTCCTTGTCGTTGGTGTAGTAAGCAGTGTTCCTCTGCTATTGATTCCCGAGGCCGCAGCTGTTACCGATGGTTCAGGTTACACCATGGGTAAAGCGAAAAGATCTGTGGCGCAGGCCCGGAACACCAAATACCAGACACGGCTGCTGGCTGGTATGTGGTTGCTCCGGATTCAATGCGGGATCCCAGAAATGCTGGCCCCTTTTAGTGGGCACAGGTGGATTTTTTTTTACTTCCATAGAATGACGATGGTGGGTTACTGCAAACATGTTCTTGACTCCACAATCACACTAACGTTAGCGGGGGATTTGGTGTTTTCGAGGATTTTCCAAATTCAAAAATAGGCATGAAGGAGATGACGTGTAAGCTTTTAGTTTTAGAAGGTGACATTTCGAATAACCAATTGTTATATAACAACTCTTCTGATATATATAATACGATTCGTAATTTATTCAACTTTACTGATGTCGCAATTGAATCATACGTATATAACGTTCTGGACGTATGAGGGAAGATAACACATTCGTGTTGTTATGGAGTTTAAGGCATGGATGTCATGTTTGGACCAGGGTAAATTTACTTTCCATCCACTCTACTTATTCTAATGTCTATTCTGAATGGAAAGACATTCCATCCAGGATTATTTCCCAACTTTTATTCTTACGGATTTATGGGTCCGTAATTGAATCAAGTGAGTCTCTTCTTTTCGGAATGTGCAACCCAATCCGGACATCGATACTTGGGCGGGGTAGGCTTTATAACCTTTGCACAAAAGATTTTTACGTTACGTTGGTTGCTTCTGGTTTCCTTTGGGATACCTTATAATTTAATCGTTTAGACGCAAAGGCTAAGGAGCTCGGGACCATTCGATTTTTGCAGCTCGACGTTACACAAAAGTATTATAGCAAAGCTATCAACTCAACTGCGACAGAGAGATAGTGATGTCTTTCGTTACCCCCAACACTTGGGAATCCCTGAGTATAATGGAGTAAAAGAAAAGAGAATGCCACGAGCCACTTCTATCCTTTTTGCTGAATAATAAATATGAATGGATGCATGCAAAAATTTTAACCTTCGTGGTGATCGAACCTGTACCCATTACAAAAAAATCTCTCTCACTACCAACCAAGCCATTGAGCCAATTGTATTGGAACACAGTTTATGCATACCTATATCAATGATGCATAAAAACCAACTAAAAAACAAACAATAATGCCCACAAAATTCATTTTCATGCAAAAACAAACAAACAGGAGGACTTCAATTCATCTAATACATACATTTATTCAACAAATTTTGAAAAAAAGAAACAAGCAACTCTATTCTTTATAATTTCTTTGCGTCTTGGCATTCCTTGCCAAGACGTCTCGACGTTCTGTGGTCACTCTTCCACGACCACAACCACTGCCACGACGCGGTGGAGGCAAGGGAGCACTACGGTTCCCAGCCGTTTCCTCCTCATCTTCCTCCTCAATGTCATCCCAATTAATGGGCATAGTTGAGGACATGTTTGTGGGGATCCGATTGTAGGATCCACTGCTACGAATTGGGGGAGAGCGTTGAATGGGTCGTGGGTCCAAATTTTGATTTTCTTGTTGGCCAATAGGGATGGAATTTTGATTTGGGAAATTACCAATTGGGTTGTCATCTAAATTTTGATGTTGATTTGGATTTGGGGGATTATCAATTGGGTCAATTTCTAAATTTTGATGTTGATTTGGATGTGGGAGATTGCCAATTGGGTCAATTTCTAAATTTTGAGGGAGTTGAGGTGGGACATCTGGAGTGCCAATTTGGTCCACATTGGAATTTTGGTTTTCAACAGGGGGGATAGCCGGATTATTGTCAATTGGGTTGCAAATGAAAGTTGGGATGGACCTGTCTCGACATGGATGGCCAATTGGATACCGATTTGGGATGGGAATTCTGTCTGGAGGGTCGCTCAGCCTAATCCGTACTTCTGGGACGGGACGATTGGCGTAAAACACACTCATATCCTTAATAATAAAAGGAAATGAGTGACGGACCTAAAATAAAAGTTTATGGTCATATACCATCTCGTCCACTGGGCGTTGGTTTTGACGTCGTTTCAGCAGGTTGATGAATGCTGTGACATATGGCCAGCATGATGGGAGTCTCTCTCTCAAAAAGTAGGCAGTAGTGATGATGATGATGATGGCAAGGACTGCAACTACAACTAAAAACAAGAATTAGGCAAGTCAAACAATGCAACTTGACTTACCTAAAAAGAGAGACCAAGACAATGACGACGACTGCTGCTGCTGTGGTTTTGCCATCATCCAACCAGGGGGGCAAAACTTTTGTTGTTGTGGTTGGAGTGAAAACAAAAATAGACCCTCCACTCCACCCACATGGTCAACACAAAGGCTTCCATTGAACGATGTCAGCCAATGGCAGCCGTTGCTCGTGCAATCAAAACAATTTTTAAAATTGCACATTGTTTTTGTTGCTGCCGTCTGGTCGGATTCACACGTGGATGCTCAGCTGACGTCACTCCCGCAACATGATATAAATGCAAGTTTCATGCAAGCAACATCAGACTGAGCCTCAGTGCGTGTTTTGAAGTCAGACTCTTTACTTGAAAATGGATTTTGTGCAAAGTGTACTAAACAACTCTTTGTTGGTATCGGAGATTGCAAAAAGGTGCAATAGAGCAACTCTTTTGGTACTCTGTTTGGTTTCACCGATTTTAAAGGGCGCATCTCGAAAAGTTTTGTTTACACGTTATTGCCTTGACTTGACGCTAACCAAGAGAAGTCATGTACGAAGATATATGAGGTTGTTTCCACAGTGCCACAAGCGTGTTTCGTTTGTAAACCTTTTGTATTCGTTTCAAAACGACATTTTGTTTTTTTCCTTTTCGAAACAATACATGCTAAACCTTGTACATCTCCATCTCTGGACAATTCCAAGATCTTTTCAAGTTGTTGCAAGATCTATTCGGAAATTTAAAAACCTCAGACATTTGCACATTTCGTTTGCTGCAAGTGATACCAGCCTGTGGCCAGTCCCCCTACCTGGAACAGATTTCAAGGAGGCAACAACATTCCCAAGCATTACTACGTTGTCGACCTTTTTTTCCCAAGATTTACCAATATTTGGAGTATGGGAAATGTTTTATGGGACGTGGAGCAGACAAGTGACTGATGAAGCTGCCGAAGGATTTGTACAATGTTTTCCTGCGTTGCAGCGGTTTTTGTATTACTCTGAAGACAAGGACGATCCAGTGTATCGCTACATCAAGAAATATCTTCCCATTGTAAAGTGTATCCAATCAACTGATTGCTGTTCTTTATTTGCCAAAAAAACGCAAGACATGGAATTGTCCGTCCCAGATAATTACTGTAGCAGTAGTGGTAGCGATAGTTCTGGCTACGATTTATAAATAAACATGTTTTTAGTTATTGAACATTGACGTTGTTGATAGACGATAAAGAGCAATTTCTTTTTGCATTTAGTCTAATCATGGCTACTCTGCAGAGCATACTGAGTAACTATGTCTCGAGTTCTTTGATTTTGGACGAAATAGACAATAAATCGCTTTTATCCATGTGTTACGTGTCTGCTTTTTGCAAGTCGTGGGCAAGAACAGAATTGTTGTCAAGCATTAATTTGGATCTTTCAGAATGCAGCAGGAAACAAATCAAAGAGTATATGGAATTGTTTCCCGTGTGCCACAAGTCTGTGACATTTCAGCCATTACTCGAATCTACAAAAAGTGGTATTTTGTTTTATCAGTTTTCAAAACAATACACCAATTGTTTGGTCCATCTTCATATATGGACGATGCCAGAGTCATTTGGAGTAATTGCAAAGGCCCTTGTGATTTCAAAGGCTCTCAGACACTTGCACATTACATTTGCACCTACAGATCGGACCTGCCCAGTCCCACAGCCTGGCGTTGATTTTGACCAAGAGGAGTTTCCTCAAATTACCACACTTTCCACTTCTTTTTCATGGGATTCCGAGCAAGACTTTGAACAATATGGAAACAATTGGAGTGACAATCTACCAGAGGATACTGCTGATGCATTTGTCAAATGTTTCAGTGGGTTGGAATGTCTGTGGCTGGCTAGCGACAAGTTTTGCAACCATGACCTAATTTACAAAAGTGTTAAAAAGCATCGACCAAACTTCAAATTTACAAAATGTCTCCAAGATTGCTGTGGTGAGTATGCCGACGAGACCACCGCATGGATGTACTATCTCCAAACTTTGTAAAAAATGAAAGTGACGAAGAAAATGAATAAATATTCGATCTTAAAATTCCAATTTATTCAATGCGTACGTTTCTCAATTTTTCAACATCTACACAATTTGAGCACACTGACCCTGTATTCTTTTTACATCCTCCTTGATTGATTTGTAAAATTACTTGAACAAGGGTAAAAAAACTAAGCATACCTAATCCTGCATAGTACAACCAAGAAACTATATTACCTCTAATGTGTTGACACAAAATTATTTGGTACAAGCTAAATTTTGAAGTTGGTCTAGTGTCGATTCCATCGCAAGATTCCGGATTACAACTGCAAGAAAATATGGTTCGTGATAAAACGCCACGCTATTAATATAAATCATACCTATAGTCTACAATTGGTCCTAGTTGATTGTTGACGATTGGAAATTCGCTACAAATGTAGGACGCGTTTCTTGAAGAAAATTGCTGAATCTTGAAAAATGTCGTTTCGCCCTCTTGTGTGCAATTTTGACACCATCCTATAATGTCTTTTGAGGATTGAACAAAACTACTGCACATGCACAGAATCAAAACACGTGAGACAATCTGCTGCAGCATTCTTCGAGTTTTCCGGGTGGTCGTATTCGCTTGTAAAAATCTGCCACAATTTCGTCATTCAGCTCGCTACGTGGTCCAAAGTGTTCAACGACTTGATTCATACTAAAGCCTCTAGCCAGATGTGATAAAAAATATATCACATATAGTCCACAGTGGTTACTATTTGGTGACTGTAGAACCGTCTTGTTGCAATCCAACAATGGTACAGGAAATTTAAAGCCATACGCTTCTGGTGGCAGACCATAGCTGCATACAAACGTTCCACAAGTGGCCAGACCATATTTGTCTACATATAATGCCGTCCAATGCCTTCCATGTTTGTCACTATAAAACCAAAATTAAACGTTGAACAGAACAAGGTTTGCCGACTCACCTGGTGTCTGAATTAATGCATGCAGCCAGTGGTACCTTGCAATAATCTATAAGATGCAATTGGTCCTTTGCAAGCACATAGATGTTGTGTAGTCCCATTGGTTCAACAAGGTGTTGAATGCACGCCCCTATAGTTTCCGTGTCCATTTATACTACAGAGTTTTCAGAGTACACGTTGCCTTCTCCATCAACCTGGATTAGTGATTGATTTCGACCAATGGCAAACAAAGTAACGCTTTCTGATAGCGAACCAGCAAAAACAATATCCAGCTTTAATTGACCTGATACGGCACGTGAAAAGTCACCACTTCTTGTGGGGGTGAGTTGAAAGACTAATAGGAATGCCGACTTTGCAAATTCTTCTCTCGACAAACATGGTCCGCCATTCAGCGACTCTAAATACATGTGGTACGCTTGCAAATAGTTGTTGTTGTCAAACGTTAGCCTTTGAAATTCTTTTGTGCTTCCGTCAAGCGACAGTGTTACAGATGACATGCCGAAAGGCTGAAATGTCAACATGTCCTTGTCAATTTTGCCATTTGCTGCACTGGTAGAGACGAGGGCAACTACTACACGCTGAGGTACTCGACCAATATATAAATTTTCAGAAAAGTTGTTTGACTGTGGAGGAATGACAAAGGAGCGTACATAGTCGTTGTAGCATGGATAATTGATGCGCGATTTTGCAAGAAGCTTTTGGTGCATGTCCACGATAGATGGTTCGACATGGTAACGCTTAGCGTACAGAACAAACTCGTCCAAATAAATTTGGTAAGGAAACGTTGTCCCCGTGTATGGTTCTCCTACAAGACATTGGGCAGGAGATGATCGAATAATTCGAATCCTTGTCGAAATGCTGGGATGAAGGAATCGTTGAGAACCGATAATGTTTTCATCCAATTTGATGATAAACTCAAACTGCTTCGACTCTTTGGCAAGGTTCAACCTTGACGTAAACCCTGTATTACTCGTGTTGAACGTATTTGCCTCGGTGTCGCGGTAAAACAGCGATTCTGTTAGTGCTGTTGATTGGTATTCCTTTCCCGTCGTCAGCAGCTGCGAAACGGCAGACTTGATGTTATAGTGGTTGGGTGTATGTGTGACGTTCTGATTGTTGAGGTAAACGTTTAGCGTGTCAATGAACGCTGATGAAAATTGCTGGCATGGTGCAACAGCCTTGTCTGTCGCTGCCAAAACGGTTCCATCCCGTTTCAGTATTCTAGCCTTTCCATAAATGTAGCTCTTGTTCAGCGAAACGTAAAATTGGTTGGAACGACAAATCTCAAAATCGATAGGGAGCAAGTAGTCATCCTTGTAGGTACTTATGGGATGGCATGCCAGATAGTGCTCCCCTAGAATACTGACATCAGTGGGCCACTGCTCAAAAAAATTGAGCCCCTTCCTTATGGCCTTGGTACTCCCCTCGTATAGTTCGTCGCTCATTGTCGCCTTTTTCGTCTGGTCCTTCGTTTACTAGGACAAGGACAGGGTTTACCAGTGGTTCGCCTCTTCTTTACACGTCGTTTTTTACTACTTCCAAATCTCTGTTTTCTATTTCCACCAGATTGTCGCTTGCGTCTTTTCCGAATGGTGACTAAAGAGGAACTGCTTTTCTTTCCTCCACCTCTTTGTCTTATACGTCGTTTCGGTTTGGATGCCTGGCCACGTGGGAATGGTACAACCTCGTCTTGGTCTTGTTCCATTTCAGTTGGTAGCTCTTCAAGTGTGCAGCCGCTTTCGTCACAATTTACTTTGCGAACCTTCATTAAACACGCCTTCTCCTAAAGTGTAACACTGCTGTAGTGGTACTACCCGTTGGTCCAATCGCATCTAAATGTGCCCCTAATAACTGCAGTTGGATGCTCTGGTGTTGCCTCTTCAAAAGTGGGACGTACTGAACTGGATCAAAGTTCAGTTGCACCTCTCTATTTATACCCTCTTGGCGGTGCCATGTCCGCAACACCTGTAAAAGTCCTGGACCCACCCTTTGAAGTGATACCAGATTCGATGTCACAAACAAATGGTTGTCTCTGGAACCCTGTTTTATTATTGTCTCTGTCAATGTGGGGATAGTAGGCAGGGAGGGACCCTGCTCCATCGGTTCTTGTGCTAAAATTGATGCTGAAAGCGTAACGTCTGTAACGCCAAACTGAAAAACAAAACTTGCATCCAGGTTCAATAAATTGTTAAAATGCGGTGAAAATTGAAACGTCGACTTTTCAGTATTGTTGTCGACAGTCATGGTTTCATCATTCACAAGAAATGTTGCCTTTACTCCGACAGCTGCAAGCTTTGGAATAATGTTATCTACAAGGTCTTCTATGTCATAGACGTTTGGTTCTTCAATTTGTAGCTCATGGCTCGCCTTTTGATAAATTGCTATTGGAAACTGGGTGTCGTCAGCAAAGGAAGCATATGGTTGTCCTCCAACAACTGACGTCAGCGAAACGCTTCCCTGTGTAGTACCAGGACTGACATTTTTATCATCAAGCCCCAAAACTGTTTTCAATGGTTCACTCAATTCAATATACATGTCGTCAGTAGGATTGGTAAACTGAAAAACAGGAAATACGTTGTCGTTTTCACGCTTGTGGGCAAAGATGACGCTGAAGGCCGGTTGAGAAATGGTCGCCAAGATGGCTGCAATGCTTGACAGGAATGACATAATGTCCATTCCAGGCTGCTTTGCAAATCTTCCTTCATATACTTTGGTTTCTGTAGTCACTTTTAAAACGTTGTGTTCTATACTGTGTTCAAAAAAAGTTTTTGGCTTTTTTGTCTCAGGTTCAGCAATCTGCACAGGGTTTGGTGGTCCACCTGGAGTTGCATCTTCTTGAGCGTCGGGGTCAAATGTATCTGAAAACGTTAGTGAATGAAGAGCCACCTCCAATGGATATGCAGTTCCGTCAATTGGAATGGCCAACTTGTTTTCAAAATTTGAACTATTGTTGTCTGGATAGTAGTCTCGAGAAGAACTGCTATACACTGTTGCATAAAAGTTAGTCGCGTCCATTGCCAACTTTCAACAGGTCCTGTTCCAAATATGAACCTAATGCCAAAATAAATACACACTGATCTCGGTAATATATACAGACTTACCTTGAATCGGTGTTGACTCTAGATCTTGCAACTTGTAAATGTACACATTTACCCTCTTGACTACGTCTTTAATTGAAAAGTTTTCCTTGGAAAACTTGGCGCGGTACCCCTTGTAGTTGAATGTAATCTTTTCTCCAGCTATTTTAACAACATCGCCAACCTTGTATCTAGGTTCTGCAAGATAGGTATCACCTTTGATAATGTCCTGGTATAAATTGAGAAACACCTGCCCAGCATTTTCATCATTGACGTCAATGGGTCTCATTCGTATTCCAGAATGATGGGTGGAGTTGAGCGAATCTTCAACTTGTTGTAGGCGGTCAATCCAAATTTTTCTACCTCTTTCAGTAAAAATGGCTTCGAGCTTTCCCTTGATGTCACGAATTTTTCTCTCGCTGAAAACAGATTTTTTGTAACTAAACGTGTAATACGTTTTTACTCCCAGTTCTTCCATAAAGGTCTTGTAGTTACTGCTTCCCGCCGCTGCCTCTTGGTCCATCCAAATGTACATCGGTTTACCAGCCCTGGCAAACACTCTTTTGAACCCATCCAACAGGGCGTCTGAAGATTTCTTTTTCATCGGTTCGAGCCATGTCATTTTGGTAAAAATGTCAACCACGACCAAAATGTATGAGGTTTGACGATTATGATACTTTATATTGGTATAGTCAATCAAATCGGCGGCGAAAATAAAATTTTTGAATCCTGCAATCACTCGTGGGGTCGTTTTTTGTCGTTTTGATTTTCGATGCATTGCAAATGTATCCAGAGATAAAAGAGCGTCTTGTACTTTTTTAGGGTCTTTAAACTCGGGATGGTTTTTAATAAACGTTCCAAGAGACTGAAAACTCCCTGGCTGGGAGGGATCCAAGTATGCTGCTTGTATTTCAAGTTTAGACATTACAAATTTCACAAATAGAATCAGAATACAATCTACACAACATAAAGCAAGTAATGATTGATACACTTCTAATATTACGACTCAAAATTACTTTGGCCTTGCAAATACTAGCGGTGCGACTCAGGTCCAACGTTTTGATTGAATCCACAAACTGCAGACACTTGATGAACGCGGTGGCTTGCTTCCTATTAAACTGATGCGAAAAATGTGTAGCGTTATATACACATTCCACGAGTGCAATCAACTGCTCTGTGGTTGTGCTAGCGACCACGTCTCTTCTTTCCTTGGCCTTTTTGGCTTTGGACACGTTTTGTAGATACGTCATTTGATGGGCTAGATTTTCCATTTCGGATCAAATCAAATGTGGTCCACGGAATCACGTAAGGGTTGAACCTGTTCTATCAATTGTATTTAGCATCGGATCGTTATAAAAATGGCCCACCTTTTTTACATGCTTGGCTGTTTTTATCTCAATTTTGTCCTTTTCAGTTTCCTTGGATTCCGTTGTTTTCCGAACCACTTCTGTATAGACCTCTTCTGGGATAACTCGAACAATGTTCATAATGTCAGTCTTGCTAGGCTGGTAAACTTTTAAATTGAGTTTTTTGTCAAGAAATAAGAAATTGCGGAGACGAAACTCTTCTGTCGTTTCGATCGTATGGTCGGCAACAAAATAACCAAACTTGTCCTTTATAGCATCTATATAACTCGCAATAAAGTATTTATGGTTGGTTGGGTACATGCTCTGGGCCAAGTTGCGACAAAAAAGCCTATCCCTGTTGTTTGCAAATAGGACGGTATGGGTATTAGATAACATAAGGGTCCTGCAATTTTTGGGATGGAGGCTGTGCAATAGAGCAATACAAGAGATACCTAAATGAGTGCTTTTGTGTACCCAAAATTCCGTAAAGAATCGAGCACCTTCAGACGATTCAAATGTTGTAATCATGTCGTCAAATATAAACAGCATTTTAGATTTTTTATCAATCAAAGCGTCAATGTATTCTAGCAAGTCATTCTTTACAATAATGAGATTTTTGTGCCGTCTTGTCAACGACTCAAAGACGTCGTCAATGTGAACCACGACATATACAATCATGTCGGGCGGTGGCTTGATTGCATTTTTTTGTTGCTCTAGCAAGTTGTATACCAGAGTACTCTTTCCAACTCCCGCTGGGCCAACCATTGTTATCCTGTATAGAAAAAAACGTTAATAGTTTCATTGTAAAAAGTCAAAGTCATTGTAAAGTCAAGTACCTGAATGGATGAGCCAAGGTAGAATCAAACGTTTCCATTTTTTATTTGCTGTATTCGATAGTGCCCAAGTGGAAGGCTAGCGTTGCCGTAAAACTCTCTCGTTTGCACCAAGTGACCAAAAGGCCTAACGACCGTTTCTGTTATTCGAGATTCTCCTTGCAAGGAAGAGCGCAGTCTCAGGAATCCAAACTGGTCTGATCGCTGCGTCAATAGGTACTGTCGAAATAGCTGATGTGATATGCGTCTTTTCACGGTTTTGGAAACGCCTGTACATTTTTGGTTTCCAAATTGCGCTAGCTTGCAAGACGCACAAGAGTCTGGTCCGAAACCACCCCGACAGTCTTCGCACTTTGGCAACCAAGAGTAAGATGTTGGACCAAGGCTAATGACCTCCATAATTGACATTGATACTGGTTTCCAACGACCCACCAGGTTGTGGCCGTCCTTATTGTAAAGTGGGTGGGCAAGGGGTAAATTCCCAAAATCAAAAAAATTGTCAATATTTTTCAGGTCGGAAATGAATGACTTGTTTGGATCGGGAATAGCGACAATCAGCGAATCTGTGTTGCAGTGAATGAGCCTTGCTTTTGGAAAGGCTTCTTTAATTCGGTCCCACCCTTTCATTAACTTTAGCTTGGACAACTCCATGACCTAGCATTAAACAATTTATAAAGGATAAAAAAACATTAGTTAGTTAACTCGCCTGGAATCCAAGCAAAATTGGATGGTTGACGTATATGCTGTTTTTTCCCATCCCGTACATAGAAATGTCCCTGTCCTTGTCAATCACCCAGAAATCCTGCATCTTGGGGTTCGAGTTGAACTTGAGCGACTGCACAAATGTCGTGCATGTTTTTAGATCCATGTACTTTTCTGTTGTTGACAGGCACACGCCTACAAAAGAGCTGTACAATAATTTGCAAATGCTATTAATCAACTTGTCGTTTGAATCCTGGGCAACTCTTCTTAGCTCCAAAATTTTTTGTACATGGTCCTTTAACCTGAGGTCTTGTTTAAAGGTGTAGCCTTTTTTCAAGTGCATACCAATACCTGTAAAACAGTCATTAGTTAAATGGTTATATGGCTAAATTACATACCTTTCGATTCGTAGTACTTTAAGCTTCTGACGTCTGCCAGATAATCATATTTGGGAAATAAATCACATAGCAATTGTGAACGCCCAACGTCGCTTACAAGGCCATCATTTTCAATGGTTCGATGGCAAGCAACAGGTGGCAAGTCCAACATCGAATCGTGCAAATGCTTGTCAATTACAATATCCACCAAAAAAACATAGCCTTGTTCATCATTTTCATTCAAGTCCTTTAATACAATCGTTTTGACTTCGTCATTCGTCAGCTCTCGAAACTCACCAGCGTAGAGAGGCTCCATCAGACACTCGGCATAATTGCTGTTGAGGTCGATGTATAAGATTTCCGTTCTTTCCGCCTGCTTCCCATTGAAATTCTCTAAACGCTCAGAGTTGCTCTTTACACGTCGTATATTTGACATGCAAATCCCACCCCTAAAATGAAAATTTTAAAACTTGTTCTTACACTCCACACATTTTAACTTGCCTTATATTACTGTGGATGGTGGCAAGGGCTGTCGGGGTTTGTATGTATTCAAAGCTTCCAGTGTTGTAGATGGCACAGCAGTAGGAAAAGCTGCCAATTGCCATGGCATGTGATGGACACAGACCAAAATGTTCCAGAAACCAGCTATCCAATCGCTCCCATATGGTCGATAGAATTGCGAGTCTTGACCTCAAGTAGAGCTTGAATAATTCATCCCTTTTAGCTATTCCAAATTGTTTTGACAATGCATCTCCCCATTCAATGTGTTTAGGTAACCTATCTTGCAAATCCCATCCATAAACAATTGGCAATTGGTTGGAACCTTGCGTTGTTGGCAAGGATGCTATAAACTCTCCAAATTGTACAAAATTAATCAAAAACTTGAATTTTGCATCGTCATTGCTTGCAAGTGCAAATAGGCGAGGAAACTTGAGCGAAAGTTCTGCTGTAGTCCCAATCCCTTCAATCTCCCAAGCCGACTCAAGCGAACCGTTAAAAAAGGAACTCGAGTCTATAAAGTTAATTTTTTTATAATATATTGAAAGTGTTAGCGCCGTCAACTTGGAGCTGTATCCAGCAACCACATTGACATTTTTCATATCCTGCGGGTCCACCGATTTCAAAACATGATGATGATGAAACTGGGAACCTCCGTGACAAATCCACACAAGTGGTCGTGCTGTTAGTTGAAGTTTGCAAGCCTGACATATAGTTCTATACGCTTTCTCTTCTCGTGCTACCAGGTGGTCATGGTGAACAACTCTATGACCATTTTTGCGCCCTATTCCATATTCCTCAAATGCAAGTTTGCAGTCTTCACAATGAGTTTTTTCATAATGATCCTTCTTCATTTCCTTGGTCATTGTCCGACCAACGTCTGTATTGCTGACATGGGCTGCAATTATATTGCTAATTTTTTTCGCCCAGCTATAAAATACATTTAGGGCGTCTGATTCATTGTAGCCTCTATCAAAAATTGTATGTCCCAGTTGGTTGACAACAAAGATCCAAAACCCAGCAATCTTTACCGTTCCATCACCGGGTTGTTCAGTCGCCACAAAATCGTAATACGCAATGTACTTGACTCGTTCTCTCATGTAATGCTGTTTGAATACAGCAGTCTTGTTGATTGGAAATGTGTAATGTTTTCCTCCAATTGCCTTGCAAGTCGTCTGCTTGTGGTATTCCATAGAGTCCTTGTCGACATTCTCCAAGCAAAATCTGCACACATCCATAACATTGTACTTGCCAGTGTTTCGATTTTTTACCAGTCGTCCCAGGTCGGTAATTGTGCAATAGTGGGTGTCACCAGTCCAAGGGTCTTCTAGCAATAAAAGATCACATGTGGCACCGGATGACACTTGATGGTTTGGCGTTTTGGAACAACGCACAATTTCCCCCGTGTATCTCCATACCGAGATTGCAATGTTGTTGCGCAATTCAAACAAGTCAATCTACACATATAAAAGTGTAACAAACGCAAGATTGTAAAACGTAGATTGTACATACTTCCTCTAAAGCTACTGCAGACTTGAATCCACCAAAGTCTACAGTGCCATTTTTTTCAAGAGTCTCCATGAGGTTAATGTAGTTTTGTCCATTTTGATACAGTCTCCACAATCTCCGTCGCTGGTTCTTGTTCAATTCGTGATATTCAAAGTCTTCAAAGTCCTTTAGCTTTATCAGGTGTCGATAAAGGGCAGCACAGACGGCGATTGCAAAGCAACTGTCGTTGGCTTTTACATTTAAAATACATCTTTTACAAACCAACTCTTTTGGAGTGGGGATGAATCTATAAGATGGAATAAATACTCATATAAAAAAATACGAATATTCAATCCACCTTACCTTCCTCCACGCTTAAACAAGTATTGCATTGCTTCCAAAGTCATGTAGTTGATGGACATGATGCCAAACGCTGAACCTACGTCAAAAATTATTGACAACAGTTGGAAAATGAAAAGGACAACGCACTCACCTTCAACGGCAAATAGGTTGGCGCTGACTATTATATAGTTGAACATTATCATCAAACCTCTGTCGACAATGGGACGTGAAGGATGCAAAATCTTTACAAACGGCGAAAAAAACGGAATGTCTCTCATTTCCCCCGTTTCCAAATGCTGTAGTGTACATCCAACAGTAATGCGACATTTTGTACTGGAATGTTTTCTAGTCAGGAATTCTACAATGTCCCCCAAAGGCTGAAATACTCTTGTAAATGCATCCTCAAATAGCGCCGTCCTGGTTGTAAAGTCGTATCTGTAAATGGATACTGCTCCATTATGTGGTGCAGCAGTCGCGTAAAAGCCGCCATGCTGCAACTGTAATGTTTCTGGACCACTCCCAACTTGTGTCGGAATACATTGATGCTGCCGAATGTAGTCAACGTACCTTGAGCAACGCGCACAAAAGTGAACCTGCGACAACAGGAAAATAAATTCAAAACAAATTAAAATTTTGCCAGTCTATGTACCTGTGCTGCATGATCATCATACTGCTCCCAACGTGTGCTATCGAAAATACAGCCTTCGTGACTGCACGTTATTTTTCTTCCAACCTTGTATGCGTTTTGCCTTCCTGATCTAATCAGGTAAGCAATAGTTGGTATCGACGACATGATCGACGATAGAATGACTTGAATACAACTGAACGAATCTCTTTTTATAGGGACCCTCTTGCCAAATCAAATTTCAATTTATTCACCGAAATAGGATAATGACATTTTTAAAGGACACCGTCACAAGCTTTCAACTCGCGTTCAGGACATGGTCGGTAATAAATGCATTGTGCACTTTTTGTTGCAAAAGCTAAAAATTAATTAGAGTTTAGCGATTCGTTGCATGTCGGAATTAAAATTACCCTTGCACAACCAAGAATGTCGCAACACTTCTGAAGTATCTGCTTTTGCAATTCGAAATACTCTTCGTACAATTTTTCCATCCTAGCCTTTAGCTCTTCAAGCCTAAAATGCAAACGTTTAAAAAAGGTACAATAAACTGGTTAGAATTCTCACGTTGGCTCGGTTGTCTCTACTACCACTGGTTTTGGGACAGGTGGCAGACTCTTTTTGACAGGGTAGGGGGTCTTGAATGCTACTCGTGCAGATTTCCTTTGTGGCATCTATATGCACAAAATGAGTTAAAAACGTAAAAAAATGTATATCGAAACCAACCTTTGTCGTCACGTCAGTGTTTACAATGCAAAACTTGAAATGAGACTAAGCTGTAATTACAATCGACACTACGAATTTATTCAATCAAAAAAAAGAATCAATTTTACGTCTATGTGCTACGACAATGCTACAACATTGATTGTCCAACTCAAACCCCATTGCAACGAGGTCTTCATGTAAAAAATGAGGTACCACATACGTATTGGAGAATGTCCCCATATTTGAAAACAAGACCACATTTTCGTACACAAAAGGTTCAAATCTAACAAGAAATCTCTCCAAGCTGTCCGTTACATTCATTCTATCGGCCCGCAACATGGCTCCCTCCTTGTGTTTTATACAAGCGTGGTATTCCGCATATCTGATGCCATTGGCCAAACTCCTTAAAACATTGCTTTTGTATTCTTCAAATCGTTGTCTTGTCACTTGGGGGTAGCAGTGATAAACGTCATGGTGCCAACGCAGCGAGCTTGCAAAGCTATACTCTACTTCTTTAGAATAACGGCTACAAGTCTCACATTGTGCGGATGGCATTTCAAAATCAACGTCTTGGTTACAATATTTCCACCTAAAGTATAAAAGTAAAAAACGTTAAATTTGTTCGTATCGACAAACTTATATGGCCGTATGGAAATGGTTTAAATGCATTTTATTCGATAATCAAACAGCATCAAGTTTGCTTTTATTTGCAATAATAATGTTACAATAATCAGTGTCCAACTGAAAACCCATGTCCACAAGGTCTTTTTTCGTATAATTCGGTACGGTGTACAGGTTAGAGAATATTCCCTTGTTGGCAAACAATACTACATTTTCATATTGAAATTCTTCCATCGTTCTTGACAATATAAATTTTTTAAAACTATCAAACTCATTCTTTTGTCTAGCCCTCTCATAGGCCGCTTCCTTGTGTTTTGCACAAGTGCCCTGCTCTGCGTAAAAAATGCACCCAGCCATATTCATGAGCACAGTTTTTTTATAATTTATAAATTTATCTCTTGTGGGACAGCCGTGAAAAAGATAATGTTGCATATCCAAAACACTTTTTATATTTTCATTTGCTTCCTTGCAACGTCGACTGCACCGTTCACAGTAAAAGGATGGCATATCCAAAGCCCATTCTCAAAAATGATGGATTCTATTATTCACCTAGGAAAAAAGACAATAGAAACCAATTATTTTATGCAATGATTTATTGTTTCAATTATCTTGACAAAAAACTACAAAATTCAGAGTGTGTATCAATGCCCATTTTAGTCAAATCATCAAACATGTCGTCTTGCAATTTATACTTGTGTGCAAATATCCCCCAGTTTATAAAACGAATCATGCAATCCACACGGTTGGGATGATTTCCATCCATAAACATATTCCAATCATTCCAGTAACCACTATTGATGGCCCTAAATTTGGCTGCAATTTTGTGTGTTTTACAAGCGCCGTTTTCGGCAACAGCAATGTGCCTGCAAATTTTGGATAAAACACTAAACGTGTATCTATCAAATCGTTTTCGAGTCAACCGATCTTTCAAATGAACAATTCTGGACATTTGGATGTCAACGTAAATTCTTCTCTCGGCTGTGTTCCGTGCCATTCTGCATTCGCAACCCTTTGACGCAGTAGCAGCCATTCCACCGTCCCGTTTATAGTTCAATTTTTGTGTAATTCTGTATCCCTGCAACCAAACATTTTGAAAAACAACAGTTTATTTTTTACTCTCAGCAACAATGCTACAGTTTGCCGCCTGTATTTTAAAACCAGCCATTTCTAAATCAGGCATAAATGCATCCGGCAAACAATATTTGTGTACCATTACACCCTCATTTATAAAATGTACAAGCAAGTCAAACTTTCTTGCTACATTTCTTCCCTCAAAAAAATCTATATGGGTTGCCAATAGACCAGCCCTTATAGCCCTATTCTGTACAATTAATTTATGAAAATCGCAGGCGTCATTCTCCGCCATTAACATATAATTATACATTTCAAAAATACTCAACATAATGTATCTGTCAAACCTACTCCTAGTCAATCGGCCTTTTAAACATGATTGCTGCAGACCATACATTTTAAATTTGATCCTGCTACTTGCCAACTCACCAATTTTCTTGCAGTCACAACTCTCAATTGACATTGCCAATGATTCTCTGTATCCTCAAAATTTCCAGCAGCTGTAGGTCCTCTTGGGAAACAAAGGATGGCCCGGTAAACCTCTCAATGCAGAGTTCTGGATCTCCAAACAAAATTGAATTTAAATCCGCAACCCTGCTTGTAAAAAATACTTTAACTCCTTTAAAATTTCAAAACTACACCCACCTAGAAAGTCCACAGTAGCTGTAGTTTTGGAAATATTCCCTTGGAGTAAAATTGAGAATCAACCTCTCGAACTGAAGTCCCTGAGCCCTATGAAGTGTTGAAGCTAGATTTTGCCTATTTATATACAAACGTTTGCATTAACAAAGTGCACAACATAAATTTGGGACCCTTTGGAATAATCAAATTGGAAATTTACAAAGCCAATTTACCATTAAGAACGGAAAGCGTAAAATTAAGGTTTAATGACTTGCAGTTTGGAGTAAATTGCAATTTCCGCTGAAAATGAGTATTATCGTGATTGCCACAATGACATGGCATATTTTAAACAGAACCAATTGGCAGGCCAGACAACAAATGCGAATTGTCGTGACAATTGAGAATTGAAAAGTGCCATTGTTACTCAACAAAATATAATTACTTTTTGAAAAAGTAATTTTCCTGACACTGTACCTTTACAAAACCAATTATTGCCAAGACTTGCATGAAATTAGAAATTTTTGGCAATGCAGTCTGAAGAAAAATGTAATTACTGGAATGGCAAAAAATAAATTAGCTATGAAAAAAACAAATTATTGCACTGAAAAGCAATATATTGAAACCTTCAAATGAATGCATGCTTGAAATTACTTTTAAAAAACAATTACTTGCCTTAATGGAAATTTCCTAACAATGGTGCCATCAAATTCTTCTCGAGAGAGAGCGACAGGTATGCCTCCCAGGATTGTCCCTCCATTGTATCCTATGACTTGAATGATGATGAATGCGGGATACTGCTTCCCAGCTTGATAGACGGGTCGCACTATAGTCGCAGGTGTTCCATTCGTCAATCCTGCCTTGACGCTCAAATTTCTAGTCAAAACCACGGGGGCATTTTCATACACCAACAGGTCAAAATCCGCAATAGACACGGGTGCCCCTTCTTTTTTTACAGAAGGTAAGCGTAACACTGGCACGCTCAACTTTGTAATTTCCTGGGCAGCGTAGGTTTCGCATTGAAGATTGGTTGGAAAGACTACTTTGGCAGAGTCGAATTTTTTTCTTTCTTCGTCAGATACCCGATGATACAATCTTGTGTTTAATAGGGCTACATCAGAGGCCTCGACTTGTTTAAACCTAAACCTTCGAAGAAGCTCTATATATTGCTGGCAAGTCTGTCTGTAATTTTCTTCCAATACAAAAAATGAAAATGAGTGGTATAACGTTTGGATCCGTGCCAACTCTTCGCTCAGGGTTTCGTGCTTTGAAAATAATGGTTTGTCAAAAAAGCTGACAAGCTGTCCGCTATCTCCAAATAGTACCAAACTAACTCCTCCAAAAGGGACCGAGTTGCCCTTGCACGCTCGCAACACAAAGTCAATGTATGCAAGGCAATTTAGTCCAATTAGGTATGCCTCCTCAATTATAACAAAACTAGCCAAAAATAATTTTTGTCTAATTTTAGCGCTAGGAAGTGTTCTCTGTTGCAAAAGAGTAGCAAAATCACCATTATAAGTAAGCCCGAGAGCAGAATGAATGGTTGTTCCACGAACCGCAAAGGCTGCGGTTCCAGTAAACGACATGCAGAGAAAATTCTTTTTTTTTCCCTTTAGAATCCACCTAACAACAAGGATTTGTAGTAATGTTTGGTATAGTTTTAACTTACAATAGCCTTCTCAGAATCTCGGACTTCCCAGTACCCCCCTCCCCAATCACCACGGCTCGCAGAGGCGACTGACCCGAGTCAATATGTTGGCGAAAAAAATTCAAAACCCTTTGCTGACTAGGCGAAGGTTGGATAAATCTGGTTTGTATTTTTGGACTGGATCCGTAGTTGGTCGAGTCTCTGAGAAATTTTCTAATTGCTGTAATCGTTTTTGCGTCGGTGGTGTACCGAGCCTTGAATAAAGATTCAACGGATGACGGTTCTGCCATCTTGTCTTCCATATGAATCGCCTGGTTGATCCTTTTATACCTCCTTGTTTTTCAGGAAATTGTCATTTTCCAATTGCGTCATTTCTAACGAAAATAAACAAACCTTGAAAGGGCACTATAAAAAGAAATTTGAAAAACAGAAAAAGTATTCAGTCATGACCAGTCGTTTCGAGAAGCAACTAATCCAACCAGTTGAAGGGCCTTCTACAATGGACGCTGTTAAAGAGATTTCTACTGTTCAAGAGATTCAAGAAAAATTTGCCAGTGTTCTCAGCTTTGACGCGGTCGAGTGGAAAGACAAGGATTTTTTCAAGGGAAACAATAGTGTTCACTTTGGTGACATTTCTATTCGTTTTGACTTTGATGGACAGAATAATGCGTGGTACCTATACCTACAAAGAGATGGAAAGGATGGCGGAAAGGCATCGTATCTGAGGTACGTTGGTTATTACAATGTTTAAGAAATGGCAAATGTTGTGTTTGAGTAGGTTTACGGCGAGTGAGCTGAGGGAGATTATTGACTACACGGAAACAATTTTGAAAGAATGGAATGACACTGGAAAGATTGAAGCACTGGAAAAGAGCACTTCTGGAAAAGTGACAGACTTGTAAGTGCAATGTAGTACCACTGATTGGGAAAGTTGATTGAATGATTTTGTTTTAGCATGGATACCAAATTTTGGTCGGATGACAACCTTACAATCACACTAAGTTCGGGGCAGTTTAAGATGCGTGCAGCCCACAGCAATGGAACAATGTCCGTTGTCATTTGGGGAATTGTCCCAGAAAAGGTGCTAAACAAGTATAAGGAAAAATACAGGGACTGGAATGGGCCGGTCCTTCGGCTTCTTCCAATCCAGATGGAGGCTTTTGCAATGGCTGGTAACGCTTTTTTGAAGAACATGAAGCGGCCCCTGAAACTGAAACGAGCATCTATCTGAAATGTGATTTTATTTCCTTTTTCCAAATTATTTTGGGACAGTAATGTAGTATAATTCGGTAATTTTTGCTTCTACAACATCTATGCCCTTACTATCCCAGTCCGGGTGGTACTTTTTGACCATCTCGTTGAACGTCAGGCCCTTGTCTTCTCCAAAATTGATAAACAAGATTGGTTTACCTATATAATTTTTTGTCAGCTAAACTCTATGATTTTAAAATAATAAAAAACCTGCAGCCAAAGAACTTTTCCATCCTGGAATCTGGACGTTTTTGTTTCTTTCCAAAAAGAGAGCCATAACAGACAGGGATGGTATTTCCTTTATAATTTCTGCATCAAAGCAGATAAAGTTTTGCTTGTCGTCAATTTCCTCCGTGCCACTTTTAACCATTGCCAATTCAAATTCAGGAAATGTTTTAAAAAAATGGACACTGCACCCTGCGATAAAGTAAACTTCATCTTGCACGGGAAAGTTTTTAACAAAGTTAAGCAGTTGTTCTTTAAGAGACGCCATGACGCAAATGTTGGTGGAATGACACGCAACATTGTTTTTATATGACACGCAAATTTGCATTTGGTATAAAAGCATTTACTTGTTCCATCCCGTTCAACAGTCCATCATGGATCAAGAAGACTTGAGCCAGTTTCTCTCTATAGTTTCCAACAATAAAGACAAGAGTTTTTTTATTTATCGTGGGACGGACGCATTGGTAAAGGAGTTGGCCAATTCTCTTTGTCCGAGTACCAATGGCTACATTCATTCTGACATTTACTGGGACAACCCCCCCAACTCCCCAATCCTTATCCACTCTTCTGCCATACAACAAGTAAACGGGTTGCTAGCATTGGAATTTTTCACCAACCCCTCTCTCTTATTTGAATACAAAGGACCACAGTCGGACCGTCTTTACAGAAAAACAATTGGTGAGTTTGTGCTTGGGACCTAATGACAATGTCTCAATTTTCAACTACCCCTACTACAGGAAGTCAAATCATCATGTTCAACACTGGGGAGCTAAATCGCCACAGCTTTACAAAGTATGTACGTTTTTGGTATCCACACATACCCGTGTCCAACATTGAAACGATTAAAAGACGTAACATTTACGAAATTGATGTGGATTGGATTTGAATAAACAAGTTGACTCACAGGTATAAAAGAAGCCTGTCGTCCAATAATTCTAGTCTAGTGTGAATAACCAAGCATGTCACAGCTCAGGCTAGACTGGCATATATCCTCGGCATTACTACTGTACCCTGCAAAAACAATATTTTTATATGGGATACCTGAGACGGTCCAGAGAGGAGTGGCAGATTGGCTCTGTCATCCATCCAAGGGAGAAATCAGGTTCAATGTTGTACACCAGTGGGGAGTTGGTGAATTGCCATTGTTTCACTCCTCCATCCTGAAGGGGGTTGAGGACCCATCACTTAACCTGCAAAACATTTTGGACCGTAGCAAAGACTTTGAGTGGTCCAAGTCGCGACAGGGAAAGAAGCTGAAACTGCTATCTGGTGAGACTATTTTGATGTATACAATAATTGTTTCAACATTTTTTGTCTACAGGACGTGGGATGGTCCTATTCAATTTTGGTGTCAACGAGGGACTGTGTTTCCGAGATTTCCTTGCAACCCTCTATCCCAACGAACCTAAAGAATTGTGGAGTCACCTGGAACAACATGTAATTTCAGTCGACGGCAAAAAGTTTTTAAAAAAGTCAATTTATTAAAATTTGGAGCATTTATGAGCTTATTTTTTTATCATATTTGCTCTTAATGTCTTTTACGGTTTTGATTGCATCTTCCTTTTGTTTCAATGGCGTACTCATTACATCAATTTCATTTTCCTTTTCAGCTATACGAAAATTTAAACGCTCTATAGCTTCTAAATGCTTTTGGATGTGACCTTGTGAATCAACAATAAAGTCTTTGGCCTGACAGGTTTTAGCTTGAAGGGTAGACCTTTCATCTTCCAGCACCTTGCCTTCCTTGTTCAGCCACATCAATATTTCTGCATCCAACGTTTTAACTTTCCCCTGGATCTCGGCATCTAGTTCCATAATGCGCTCCAGCCCATCACCATCTATAAAGGTTATATGCTTACTGGCACACTACACCTGCCATGAATCACTTACCACATTGCCTTTCCGTCTCTGGGTTGTCTGCACTGGAAGCAGGACTGGGTGGAGAGGAAGACACTCTGGAACGTTCAGCTCTCGGGTTGGAAGCATTATATTTGGGTGCATTGGAATCTGAGGACCCCTGTTCTGGAGCTGCTGGAATATCTGCAAAACACGCGCCAACTTACCACACTCAATGCATCAATCAAGCACCAATCATTTACCAGACCCCCTTCGAATGTCGGGTCCAGCATCGGCGTTGTCTACAGTAGGACCAGGACTGGATTGGGGGGAAGAGGCGCTGCTACCTCCAGCTGACTCATTGTCCTCTGGTGGCGTTGGTGCTGATGACCAGCGGGATGGCCCGGATCGCGATGACGTCTTCTGATGCTTTGATCCGGAGCCCCTATCGTTAGCAGAAGCGTCGCGCCTTCGTTTACTCTCTGCACTTTTCTGTTGATTTGCATAGTCAAAAGCCGTGCGAGAAAATTGCCGTTGGGCTTCCTCTCCATTATGACGGTCTCCTGCAGACTGATGTCTGCTTCCATGGAAATATCGGCTGCTGCTGGTTCCTTGATTGTCCTCAGCTTCCTTCGTTTCGAAATAATTGTCCAGGGGATTAACGACATCTACCTTGTAATAAGTTTTCATGTCTTCAATGCTCTTGTGACAGAGAGAGTGAATGTATCTTTCTTGGTTATCCGTGGTCCAATGGAATTTTTTGACCCGGATCTCACGAGGATTATCTTTGGTAATGGCTAAGGAAACAAACAAGAGATAATTGTTTGCTTTTTCGTTAATAAGTCTTTACCTGACATTTTTTTAAGCCTCGGGTAAAAAAGGTCCAGTACTTCCATAATGGTGTATTTTCGCCAATCTTCAGGCAAATGGGGTATCAATTCATCCATGGTCGGGAAGCCCACCACTGTAAATTAAATTTTAAAATTGAATCAAGTGGGCAAGTCGAGATTATGTGACCTGAAAAACGTTTGAGCATGAGTGAAACATACCAGCCTTTTTCATCGTCAGCCATACTTGTTGCACCCTTAGTATGTTCCCTCCACAATGGTCATAGAATGCACGGCATGGAGGGAAAGCCAGGACTTTTTTTGCAGCACGCCTCTTGTCCAAAAGCTAAAACCAAAATTTAGCTAAATCAAACTTTCAACACAAATTAATTTTTGTTTTTACCTCGTCACATCGGACAGCTCCATGATCCTGTGCAGAATGCGCCAACAAAGTATTCACTCTTTTCTGGAGTTCCTTGTTACCCATTGAGGGGTCCACCTTTCCAATTTTATAGAGGTTGTAGTTCTGGAGAACAAAGGCCTCCACCCTACTTTGCACCATTTCCACTTGCATTTTTATAAAATTTAAAAGATTGAACTGCGTTTTGTTTGCTAGCAAAATCAGCACTAAATTGTAAAATGGAAATCTTCATGCAAAAGTATTGGATGCTAAATGCAATTTATCATGGTCCCTGTAACTAATTAGAAAGCGAAAGTGTTCCATTAACGCATGACAATAATGAATGATGTCTTTAACATATGACAATAATGAATGATGTCTGTAACATATGACAATAATGAATGATGTCTGTAACATATGACAATAATGAATGATGCCTGTAACATATAAACACTTTAAATTGCCTATTTGGTGGGCGTAAATTGTATTTCATTTGTTCTTTTGTGTATAAAGTTAAATCTGTCAACAAAATGGTCTTTTTAATTTTATTTTTTGTCAGTTTGAGTGCAGGGAGATATGTGCCTCATTGTCTTCCTTCGAGTGAGTGCAATGTCTGCGTGGCTAATCAACAGTGCACGTTTGTTGTTGATGAAAGCCTACGTAAATTATGCATCGATAAAAAAGCAATCAAGTCTGTGAAAATTTTGCAATCATTTACGTCTATAAGGAGGTGTGAAAAAAGTAACGAGTTTATTTCTAGTAAGTCTTTGTTATTTGTGCATGTCATTCAAAGAATTGATTGGTTTTATAATGAATAGAAATGCATGCAGTTTCTATTTCATCTCCTTTACCGACGTCTTTGATGACAATTCCTCCAACAAGTAGTACCACAACCACGATGACAACAAGCCCCCCTATGACAACTACAACATCAACCACAACGTCAAGTCCCACCACCACCACCACCACCACCGCAAGTTCAACGACTACGTCAAGTCCCACCACCACCACAAGTTCAACAACTACGTCAAGTCCCACCACCACCTCAAGTTTGACCACTACTACAACTTTGAGTACAACCACACCCCTTCCTCTTCATTTTCAAGAAGAAGGGATTCCCACTGTGACAACACAAGTGCCAAGTGCGACCCCACATGTGCCATGGAAAATGGATTTGGATGAGAAGAAGTGGGAAGTTTTTTCTGATTTTCAATCCTTGTACAAGGATAAATGTAAATCGGTAAGTCTCATAATGATATTTAGACTAGATGATATATTTTTGCATTTTTATTACAGCCTCTGGATATTAGGTTATTTGTGGCGTTGTGTCGACTTGTGAGGTTCCACTCGAGCCAAGAGGAATTGGAAGAGTTTCTTCATGGTAACCCCTTGAAGGAAAGTAACAAGTTCTGCAATGTCGTCACTTCTCGCAACACTCTTTGCAAGAATGTGCATGAGCAATTGGAGCTTTGATTGTGAAGTGCGTCATAATAATAAATAAATATCATAAAAAACATTTCCATGGTTGGTGGTTCGTGGCATCTTCTTTTCTTTTACTCGGACAGACTGACGGACCGACAAATGAACGGACCGACGGACGGACGGACGGACGGACGGACTGACGGACGGACGGACGGACGGACGTAGTGACGGACGGACCGATGGACGGACTGACTGGCGGACTGACTGACGAACCGACAGACGGACGGATTGACGGACAGACGGACTGAGTGACGGACGGACGGACCAACGGACGGACAGAGCGACGGACTGACGGACGGACCGACGGACGGACGGATGGTAGGACGGACTGACGGACGGACGGACGGAGTGACTGACGGACGGACGGACTGACCGACCAACGGACCGACGGATGGAAGGACGGAGTGACGGACGGACGGAGTGACTGACGGACCGACGGACGGACGGATCGACAGACGGACGGAGGGACGGACGGACAGACAGTCGGACTGACTGACGGACGGACGGACGGACCGACGGACGGACCGACGGACGGACGGATGGTAGGACGGACTGATGGACGGACGGACGGAGTGACTGACGGACGGACGGACGGAGTGACTGACGGACGGACCGGCGGACCGACGGACGGACGGGTGGAAGGACGGACTGACGGACGGACTGACGGACGGACGGACGGAGTGACTGACGGACGGACGGACGGACCGACGGACGGACGGATGGAAGGACGGACTGACGGACGGACGGCCGGACAGACAAACGGACTGACTGACGGACGGACGAACGGACGAACCGATGGACGGACGGATGGACGGACGGACGGACTGACTGACGGACTGACCGACGGACCGACGGACGGATGGACGGACGGACTGACGGACGGACGGAGTGACTGACTTACGCACGGACGGACGGACAGACGGACCAAAAAACGGACGGACAGACGGACCGAACAACGGACGGATTTACGGACAGACGGAGTGACTGACGGACCGATGGACGGACGGACAGACAGACGGACGGACGGAAGGACGGAGGGACGGACGGACAGACTGACGGACCGAACAACGGACGGATTGACGGACAGACGGACTGAGTGACGGACCGAACAACGGACAGATTGACGGACAGACGGACTGAGTGACGGACCGATAGACCGACGGACGGACGGACGGACGGACTGACAGACGGACAGACTGACGGACGGACGGACGGACTGACGGACCGATGGACGGACGGACGGACAGACAGACGGACTGACTGACGGACGGACGGACTGACTGACGGACCGACGGACGGACGGACGGACGGACTGACTGACGGACTGACTGACGGACCGACGGACGGATGGACGGACGGACTGACGGACGGACGGACGGAGTGACTGACTTACGCACGGACGGACGGACAGACGGACCAAAAGACGGACGGACAGACGG
>JAQIWU010000313.1:0-28625 GCA_034696445.1 Isotomiella minor
AGCCAATACCAATATTATATAATTGTTTCATCTATAGTCTTGTAAACATGAGAGTAGCCGAAACGTATTAATAAAAATGTATTGAACAGGAATTGGAATGACTTCATACAATGAATTGAAATTAATCAGACTTCCCCTCTCCAATTTCATGTTAAAAACATTGATACATCTCACGCTTCGACGCTTCCTTGATTTGTACTTGAGGTGAGATTGAGCAATGGAATTATCTGATGCAGAACTCTTGGCGAAGTATGCTCGCGAAATACTATTGGCAATCATGATTCTGTTGGAGTGGGCTTATACTGAAAGGGACCATAAACGCGTTTTCGAACTCAGGTCCCATGACTTTCTAGTCTTCACGGACGAACGCCGTATTCTGGAGGGATGGAGCGGAATTATAAACTTATTATGCCTCACATAAACCGATAGGTTTAAAAAGAGTTTCATAAATACTTTCCTGTTGCAAATTTCGCGTTTAAGCATGCAGAAAAGCGCTATAGCGACCAAAGTATACTATTTCTTAGGAGCAAATTTGGTGCCACATCGGTCTCATCCTGATCAATTCCTGAACTAATGGATGTCTTCGAATATGTTAGCAAGATCGGGTTAATTATAAGTTTAAACAAAGCGTGGTGTAGCGTCGTTGCTATGTCTTGTTCTTGTTTACTCAATTTTGGCCAATGGAACATAACTCAAGCACTGTCATCTCTCCAGGTTGGCAAGTCTTACGTCATCAGACTAATAACTTTACTCGCTAGTGGACATCACGATAATTAATGCAGTTTGTTAATTATGTTGTATAAGAATCACGTATAATTTGAATTTTGGAAGGAAACCAAGGAACAACAATAATATGAAACTAAAACTGCGGTTGTGGAAGTGGTTAATAATTACCATTATAATTAAAAGTGCCATTTTGGAATGGACCTATTTATAACAGGTGAAGAATCAAGCTTTATTCTAGTAGAGATTTAGGTGACAAATGATGGCAACAAAGCTTGTCATACACTTTGTAATTTCAGCCTAATTATAATAATTCTGTTATTGGCCCAATATGGCTCAAAAACATGTTTGATTTGATTCACAGTGCAAATAAAATTGTGTTCTATAAATAGATAACATCAGATTCAGGTTAAACAAATAAAAACAACCGTCTAGTCCAGCAAAAAATCCTCAAATATTTAAACTTTGAACTTCACTCTGTGTATACGGAGAAGAGCAGTTCATTGACCTGATTTCACAACAATTAATGCCAATAATAAAATGAATTAAAACAAAGTGCGAAAGTTTCACATTCTGAAATGTTGCTGACGGGCTTTGCTGACCGTTCCTCCGGAATGGCTTTTCTGGTGGCAATAATAGGGGGTCTACTCTGCGCGTCGCGTTTCGTCAACCCTATTCCTTTGCCAGAGGAAGACTGCATTAAAACTGTGGGGTATGCAAAATCAATCAAGTGCCACGTTGCCCCAGGACTGAGTTCCTTATGTAAGGACAATGTGATACTCATTCCAGAAGCCAGTATCAATTTCACATCGCGACCACTTTTGGTTAATTGCACTGCCCCCTTTCCCATAAGTGGGGAAGTGACTGTGGGAGGGGCAAAACTCGAAGCTTCCTTCTTGTCCCAGAGTAAATTCCTCTTTGTTCGCAACGCTGAAAATGTGTTTAACGAAGCCACGTTTGTTTATTCAATTGGGATTTTGGGGAACTGGGGCGGAATGAGACAAGTATCAATATTCAGATACCCTCCTGGCAGTGATGTTGGGGTCAAGTTCTGGATTTTCCAGCCTTCAAAGTCTACCTTGGAGGAAGAGCGTGATGAGTCTCTGAAGGGAGTGAGGGTAATAGAAAGACAACCTGTGGGAAAAGCCACCATTGTTCCATGCATTTCACCAACTTATCCAAAAGAACCGGGCATTGAGTCAAGCAACACTAGTGAGAAGTTTGAGTATAATCCTACTACGGGCTACAAGCTATCATCACTGGACGGGGATGATGATATAAAATGTTATCTGCACACAAAGAACAAGACGTCTGGAGAAGTGCCAGTGAAGTTCAAGGTTGTGAAGCGGAAAGGTATGCATGGAGCACTCTCTTTTTTTAAGGTCGCAAATTTCACTGTTCTCTTGTATTGTCAGAAATCGTCATTTCACCAGAGTTCAAACATGTGGTCCTATTCCACGATCGACCTTTCGTATTCTCCTGTCGAACAAGAAGCGACATGACCATCGAGGGGGAGATTGGGGGAAAGGTTATTGCGGGTAAGACAGCAATAGCGAATTCAGAGTACACATCCGTCCTCAGTATCACACCTGAACAACTAAATCCTGGAGATGAGGGCAAGGTGAAATGTGGGGATCGAACGAACTCCATTCACACTTGGGAGGTTCAAGTCGTGAATGTCCATAGCAACGACATAATTCAGATAATAAAGAAGGAATCAGAAACAGCAGTCGTCGAGTGCTCCACCGCGACAGGGGGGACACCTGCATTTTATGCAATGTTTTGTCAGGGGGAAGTCAACTGTGCCTTTGCCAAGACATGCTTTGACCATGATGGTGACCCGAAATACCTCTGCCCACAGGCAAACCTTATACAAGGTAATACGAGTAGGTGTGGGCAAGGGAAGTCCTGCATCGAATTTCAGGACAAGGATCCTGCTTTCACTCAGGGCCTGCTCCATTGCCGTGTCGGGAATCACACATACTCTTCTCAGTACTTCAAAGGATTTGATGGCATTTTCTGTGAGGTTACCAGTAGGATTTTAAAGTACCCAAAGATCATCATGTTTTTTTTACATAGATCTAGATTGGAAGACTGCACCGGTCAACGCCCTCATTGAAGTCTCAGTTCCACCACCTAACATCACAATGTACCCACATAACTCCTATCCCTTTGGGTGCAGAGCTGCACCCTTCATTTCTAGTGGAAAAATTCAATGGGTTATCAGAGGCAAGGATGGGTCTGAGATTTTACTGCACAAAAGTAAGTATATTCACCAAATTTGGAAATATCGCTCCAATTAAATTCATATTAAATAATGCAGAGCGAGTGGAAGATATTCCCTCATACTACCACCTCGACGCAAATCTGTACACTGTGAGAGAGAGCAACATTCGACTTATCTATCCCAACGACTATGACGTCCTCTGTCTGGTTCCGTTGTGGAATGCAACAGGGTCTTTGCGATATCATAAACGAATCAACGTTGCAGGTGCGTCAAACAAGATTTATAGAGAAGAGTCATAATTGTTATGGTCCTCCACTTTTAGCACCAATAGTAAAAAGCTGGACAAAAGAAATTGTAATAATTGCGGTGGCGATTATCATCATCTTGATAATTCCTCTGGTCTGGCTCATTTGGCGATTGAAGAAAGCAAAGGTGTTTCAGAAAACATTGCACCCATGATTGATAGCTTATTTGTATGCGTCATTTTTAGGAAGCTCTTAGAAACTTAACGGAGCAAGAGGTGGAGCAGTTTATGAAAGGAGACCCTCAGATACTAAACTCCAAGAACAAAGACGAGCATGAAAAAATAACTGCCACTCCATGGAATCAAAACCTGGAAATCCCAAGAAGCAAACTCATCATCGATCATGAAAACAAACTGGGCGAAGGGGCTTTCGGTCTTGTGTTGAAAGGGAGAGTGGAGAATCTGGCTGAAGATGTGGCCGTAAAAACCGTAAAACCTCGCTGTGAAGTTGAACAATTCAAGGGATTTCTGAGTGAAATTAAAATTATGGCACACATTGGTCGTCACCCCTACGTGGTTGCCTTGTTGGGAGCTCACACAACTAAGATAAAAGAAAGTAAGAGGATTGATAAATGAAATAAATCAGAATTTAAATGTTTTTCATCTCTCAGAAATAATTTACATTGTGGTCGAGTACTGCAGTAATGGAAGCTTGGACAAGCTCCTCGAGGCCAACAGGAAGACATTCGTTGATCAGATTGTTGAAGGAAATCAAATAGACCCCAACCTCAAAGCTCCTGCCAATGTGCCATTATCATATGAAAACCAACCAGAAAAGGATGTGAACATTACCAATAATTCAAATTACTTGAATTGGAGTTTCACGGTAAATAGCATGGGCGGAAGTGGATGTGGGGACGACGACTTCCTCCTTAAAACTGTTGACTTATTGACATGGGCATATGAAATTGCTTGTGGGATGGATTATCTTGAAAGGAAAAGGGTGAGTGCACTGAACTGCTAAGGGATGCAAGCGGTTCAGTAGATGCTTAATATCTTCTTAGGTGGTTCATGCTGACTTGGCCGCAAGAAATGTCTTGATTCATGCAAACAGGAGTGCTAAAATTACAGATTTTGGCCTGTCCCGACAATTAATGAATTACACTCAATATGTCAAAAAACATCAGGTAAATCATGCTGTCATTTGATTAGACCTTGCGCAATGACTTTGCTGCCTTTATTTAGGAACCCCTTCCATGGCGTTGGATGGCAGAAGAGTCACTAAGAAATCTAACATTTTCGTCGCAATCAGATGTATGGTCGTACGGTGTCACTTTGTGGTAAAATAAGTCAAATAGTCTCGCATTACCCCAAATACGCTTGTGATTGTAATGATTATGACGCAGGGAAATGTTTTCGCTGGGCGATTTGCCATACCCAGGATTGCATTGGACTGTGGAATTTGTCGACAGTTTAACCAATGGACTTAGAATGACGAAACCTAGTCATGCAACGCCATTTCTGTAGGACACTAAAATGTTTCAATCAGTCTTTATTTATTGAATCCATTTTGTAGGTATGAGATGATGCTGTCCTGTTGGGAAAATGCACCGGACAAGAGACCACGATTTGAAAAGATGACAAAGGATCTTGAAGCGATACTTAAATCGCTCAATGTGCAAATTAAGGCATGTCTTAAAATATACCGGACAGGATAAAATGACCATAACATTTATTCCCATTATAGGCAGAACTTACTGCTGGGGACCTGCAATCCAACATTGAGTTGTCGATAGAAGACAATCTTGCTCACAGTGCTGAAAACAGAGGTCAAATTAGGACAAGTATTGCTGTGCCGAACGTTTATGAAAACTCTGCGGTGTAAATGAGATTCTATTTATGCCATATTTGCTCAGTGTCACTTCTGCATGTTCATTATGATGCTCTCATTCCCGACCTTGGGCGTGCAATTTTAATAACATTTCTTCCACAGAACTTTGCGGTATTTGTGGCAAAATTGTTGATATATTCATGCTATTAAAAGCAAAGCTTGTTTTATCAAAACGTCATCTGACTATTCGACTCATCAAAAGCAAGTGAAAAAATCATATTGTTCCGAGACTTTGCAAAAATGTTGGGCTCGAATCCGTCCTTAGTTATCTTTGCTATTTTTTATTGCATCTCCGTATCACTTCTGCTGAAGAATGGTAAGAACAAAAAACCTATAAAGAGTGTAACCAACACAATTTTCTTTAAAATAGTTGAGGTGACGGGATTGCCATATTCCAAGACTTTCTTTTGGAGTCAAGGGAAGGGAAGTATGGAGCTGGACCGAATTGTGAACCTTATGATTGATCGTTTGCTTCTTGCTGAGAAGGTTGCGGTAGCAAAATGGGATAACAAACAGCAAATAGACGACCAAGCTAGGGAGAAAATTATTCTGGACAAAATGGTACAGGACTCAAAATCCATGGGTTTGAGTGAGGGATGGGCGCGTGAATTTTTCAGAGGTTAAAAAAACTATCCTTTTTGTACAACAAAAAATCAAAAAGTTGAATTGAAACAGACCAAATGGAAGCCAACAAAGCGATACAGTATGCCAGACATAAGGAATGGACGGCCAAAGGCGAGAGACCTCGAGGCCCGGCTGTAAACTTGAGTGTTGAAGTTCGTCCCAAAATTGATGCTTTAAACTCTGCCCTCCTCCGTGACAGTAAAACTGCGGAGAGAGAAAGAGCAGGACCTCATTGTTCAAGGATCGTGGGTGACATGGCACGAGTCTCCAGTAGCAGACGCAGAATGGACGAGGTTCAGAGGGGAGCATTGTCCCGAGCCATCAAGCATGTATGCAGTTGAGCTTCGTCTTTTTGGATTCAGAAATTATTGACTATAGTATTCATTCCCAAATGCTTAGATATTTGTAAGTCACATTAAATATCACAACGCCAAACTCTTGCTTATGACTCGACCACCAACACATGAAATTCATTTATTGTTGGATACTACGTTCTTTAGTTGGGGAAAGTGGAAGTCTAATTATTAGGGGTTGTAAAATTAAACAGCTCGGTCATGGAAATGTATGCTAGCGAAATACAATCAGCAGATCAGCAAACTATCGTAATTTTATACCACACTTTTTATGCTTTATGCCATGCCTAAGTTGTAAACTGTTGTGAAATGAATCTGGATTATTTTAGGCAAAATAAAGTAACTTATCTATCGTATTCCCTTAATTCCATTGAAATTGATAGCATGACACATTTGGAATGTGGCACAGTGAGAAACTAAAGTTCCTGTATGAATTTCTTATTATAAAAAAGTTACGCCTTCTTTAAAGCATAAGTACGAGTACTTTCAAAGAAGGCACAATTATAATTACTCTTTGAGGAGCAATAAACTACCTGATGCTGTTGTTTTAGGTTTAATGATGATGATAAGGTTCAAGATACATACAAGATATAATGCCATGCAGGTGTGGAATTGTGGAAGGAATTGTTTGAGTTTTCATGCAAAGCCTGCGTCTTGTGACAGACAATGAGACTCTGGCACTGGCGCAGCTTTCAAGTTGTCGTTGTTTTCCAATCTGTTGTTTCCAAAACAACAAAAAATCCGAAAACATTTTTTATTAAATATTTAATATTTCTGTTCTTGCACTTTCAGACTTCACTTGGGATCATTTTTGTAAAGTGAGTGAAATCGACGTTTGAAAGCTGTTTGCAACAAAAAGAACCAAGGTCGACAGGACGGACACATAATTTTATTTATTTTTGAACAATTGAGGAATAATATGGCCTTGGTTCCGGACTATGGAAGCGATAGTGGGAGTGGGGGAGAGGAAGAGGAGGATGTGGAGGTGCAAAACCCCGTCGTCACGGCCACTCTGCCCCAGAGAACATCGTCCACCTTCTCGGTGGGGGGAGGAATCCTTGACGATGATGATGACGATGATGATTTGGATGGTTTACCGACTTCTTCCTCAGCTTTTGCCAGGGCCCTTCCCAAACCAAAGACCCCAGGGACAAGTAAAGTTGAGACGAGGGGTGATGACGCTGAAGAAATTGGACCTATTCCACCAAAGAAAGTATACGGAAATGAGGAACAACCTGTGAAACCTCCTCCGAAGAAAATCCCCCTCTACCATCCTAACATTTCAGCCAAGAAGGTTCAAGGGGTGGTTCGAATTGCTGCACCGAATCTAAAAGATGTATGAAATGTTATAATTTATATTTGTTACTCAATTAAGTTTGATATTTCCTTTGCAGTTCGTAGATGATGATGACGATGGGGAAGCAAGAATGAAAACAAAAGGGTCTTCTAAAGTAAGTATCCTCGCATTTATTATTTGGCTGAAGAGCTAATTTACCTCTTCTTCATTTCCTTAGGGCGGAAGTGGTCTTTTCTCAATCTTACCCAAACCGAAGGGCGATGATGATGTTGGCATGGAAACAATATTTTCTAAGCCGAAACCAAGCGCGTCATCTTCATCTGCCACTCCCTCCGGTTCAGCCCAAGGAGGAATAACTTCTTCTTCCAGTAGTGCTGGAAGCGAGACCAGTAGGTCGTCGTCCTTTGCCAAATTTATCCCTGACTCGGTGAAAAATCTGGGCAAGAGACCGACCAACTCCAAGTTGGAAGAAATAAAGGCCAAGTATTTGAAAAAGGAAATGAGCGTGGAAATAGTTAGCAGTAAAAAGAAGGATAAGAGTAAAACCAGGAACAGTGATAGTGAAGAAGAGGAGGGCAGTTCCAATTTCTTTTCATTTACTTCTGGACTGGAGGAAGTGGATGACGAGACTTTGGAAAGGTTAAAACTGCCAATGCCGAGTGAGCCGACACCTTCAGCTTCAACCTATCAAGATTATGGTGATGAAGATGAAGAAGAAACGGACGACACATCAACGTCCCCCATCCCCCGTCCATCGGAAGACCTTGTAAGTAGAAAAGAATGTCATCTGCCTAAACGAAAATAACGTGAATTTGTAATTATTGCAGTTGAAATACCTTCCAAAAATGAAATCCCGAGGCGGCCAACCAATCAACTTCATTGACATTAAACAAGCAGACCTCAAGCAAAATGAAGCTGAATTGGTGAAGAATATGACGGATGAGGTACTTTTTTACAAGGATAAAACTAGTTGCTTACGATATGTCATAAAAATTTATTCGGTCTTTTCTTTTCTGTTCCAGTCTGCGGTTCCCACTCGTCGAGCTAAAGGTCTTGGTGGAATGCAAAAGAGAAAACACCAAATTACATATTTAGCCGTGGAAGCAAAAGCAAGAGAGCAAGAACTCCAGGCTACATGGGCTACAGGGCGAGAAAATCGACGAGCTGGCAGAATGAAATATGGTTTCTAATCTAAAATCTTATGCTGATATTTTATGGTTTACTTATGATAAATTCGTTTCACTTCAACTTTATGTGAGAGGCGTAACCTTTATTATTGAATAGAAGTCGACTATTGTGAACGTTGTTACTTTGTAAAGTTATGTAGTTGTACTTCTCACAATCAATTTGACAGGTATATTTTTTTTAAACTCTTTTGACAAGACAGACTTCATGGCCATCAACAAGTTGCATCTTGCCTGCACGTTAACGTTACACGATCGAAGAAGTAACCTTCTGGACATCTAGTAAACATAAGTAATGTGAGATTGTGATGCTGGTGTTAACGGAATTGCTTACTTGTAAATAGAAAGTTGATTTGCCACACAAACAATGTACATGGTGCAGTCATTTGGGTGGGGGTAGGCTCCATCTTCCTTGTCCGCACAGAATCCTGGACTTACGGGTGTCGTGGTAGCGACAGGGGTGGTAGTAGGCTCTTGGTTGTCACAACTGTCAATGGGCTGATACTCTTGATCATATTCAGGGTATTTGACAGGAAAGAAAATAGGATCTGTTTCATAAGTTCGCTGTATGCATAACCCTTCGTGGTCGCCATATCTTCTGATAGTCTCAATTTCTCTTTTGAACCCCTCAGTCCAGTTGAACTTGGTATTCAGAACCTCCTCGAAGTCGCCCTCTAACTCTGGTGGAGACGTGACATAGACCGTGGCGAAACCGATGTGGTCATCTTTTCTACTCTCAGAATCAGAAATGATGTTTTTGAAAATAACAAAAATAGAAAAGGAATCCACGCTTACCTATACCAATCAGTGACACCGAATTGTTCAACTGCCGCTTCCACATCGTAGTATGATGCGCAGAGATCAACATTAGTTTTTGGAAAATACCACAGAAAAGCCTAGAGGGATATTACTTTTAAAGGTCCTGGTGCTAATGATGTAAGTAATATGACTAACTTCACACATTTCATCCCTAGTCCCCATTCCTGCCATAACTACTTTAGGGTACTTCCAAACACTGCTATAGGTGCACTCTATATGGAGAAAAGATGAGGTCATATTCAACGAATCCCAAAAAGTTTTGCCTCACCGTATGTCAGATGGTCCCCTGGTAACACCACTCTCCAATCCCGGAGGGGCTTGTTAAGCTGGTAGTCAAAGTCATAATGGTCATCAAAATCCAACCAGGGCAACTCCGTTCCGCCACGAAATTGTCTAAGCTTCATTTTCCTTCCAGATAGATGAGCATGGAGTAGAGAATTGAACACTTGAATGCCGTCTTCTGGGAATTTATTCAAAGTACACTCTGCCCCACAGTGTCCAACCACGACAAAATCATCAATGTTTGGGGGAACTGTTAAAGATGGAATAACGTCGTGTCCCACCATCAAGAGACCAGCATCCTGATCTCTATAGTTCAATTTTGTTGAGTAGGTCAACCGACTCTGGGGTAACATGAGATAAGGTTACCTTAGCTCATCCGTGTAGTAAAAGGAGACCCCTGTCTCAAACTTTTTTCCGACAATGTTCCTTGGATTGTCGTAATGGATCTCTAACATATAGAAGGCAGACTTCCCCTGTTGCTCACCTTCTCCAATGGGATATCCCACATTTTCAGGAAATATCATTTTCTAAGACAGACAGAAAGTAAGCAGTGACTTGAGGAGCTTGAAAATTATGTGCAATCTTTACCTCTCCCCCTTTCGCCCAAACGTAAAGGTACTCAATGCAGTAAGCATTAAGTGGCAATGGGGCACCTTCTTCATAAGGTCGGTAGCAATAGTCTCCAAGATATCCCTTGTCAACCGTATAGTCGCCAAGTAATTCTTCTAAGGTGTCATTGGTCCACGTAGGCTCGTAACAGTTGTAGAGGATGAAATGATGGGTGTGTTCTACGGCTTCTAGACTAGGAAGAGAGGCGTCAAACTGGTCAAAAAGTAGTAATGTAGTCAAAAATTTCAAAAACGAATAGATTATTCAAGTATTTTGGCTCACCGCTACAATTTGATGTTTCTCGCTGAGCAATGGCCCACGATGAAAGCTGCACCAGTACGATGTCTCATCTGAGGGCATTTCCCTGTCGAGAGTCATCGTGTGCTGTTGAAACCTATATTTGAAAGATACTTTGTCATTCATGTGCTTATGGTGTTATATATACAAAAGTTTACAGAGAGAGATCAACGTCTGGATTTGGTGCCCCCAGCAAGTAAAGGGATTTTGCGCCCTTCCGTTCCTCGTGGTATTGTACTTCATCAGTTAAACCCAAAGCCCAAATCAATCTGTTCGTATCTACCTGAGGGAGTCAAAACACACGTCACAATTCTATGAAATAATGATTACAGAAATTGAAATGTTCTCAAAGTACCCCAATGGGATAGTCTTGTTCATCGCAGGTATTGAGAAGTCTTGAAAACTTGAGGTACGTGTGGGTCCCATTCTCGCTTGTCTCCTGCAAGTTCCAATCATCATGGTCATCTGGGTAAGGTTCTGTTGGCCCGACACCAAAGCGATCCTTTGAAAAAAGTATTAGATATTTTATGGTGGGTATGCATGCATAAAGAGACTGTTGTAGTCCTTCCGTTTTTACTTCAGAGTATGCAGTCCCATTGGCATAGACACCACCTATGAAGATATCTGAATTCGTCATTCCTCCATTTGGGGAAATTCCAAAGCCTACAAATCCAGTGGTTTGGGCATTCAACTCGAAAGTTATAAGGTCACCCTCGACCGACCAAGCCAACTGCACTTTTCCTTCTGCATCCAAATGGGTCCACGTTTTCTCATCTTGCCCCAGGACATTAGCTATCGTGCTAACAACTAATAGAACTATAGCTAAACACTTGGAAACGTTCTGTCTTAACAACATGGTTTTTGGCGACCACAAGTGTATTGCGTATGACAAATTGGGTCGACCTTCCTTATGTGTTGTGAAGTTGCCACAGTTGAGGATTCCCAACTATAGGATTAACAATAAATCATGCCATTAAAGTAATAAAAAATGGCACAGGATTCTTAGATGACAGATAGAGTGATATCGTCATCTCGGATTAACATTGTTTTTCCTAATCTTAATCCTTTCAGTTTCATTTGAAAAACGAATTCAATTTATGATAAAGTTACTTCATTGCTCGTTTAACACAGCTACGCATTGCGAAATTCACCCCCCAACTGATGACGACAGCCACAAATGATCAACGCTTGTCATGTCATCTGATAAACTAAATAAATGTCAGTAAATAAATAAACCGAGAATTTATTTGGAAACTTTAATTTAATCGTGTTTGTGAATGCATATGACATCCTCTCTGCACGTCAGCGTCTCTGGGTCGAAGAGTAGAGGCTCAGGACATCTACATAAGAGAACAAGGCCAAATTCTCAAATATATTATCAAATAAAATTATAACCTTAGCAACGTTGCTACCCCATCCTCGCATCTAATGTACATAGCACATTCAGGGTCTGTGGGGTGAGGATAATGTCCGTCGACCTTGTCGATGCAGAATTCAGGGCTTAACGTTGTAGTGGGGACAACTTGGCATGTATCAATAGGCTCATAGGCAAGGCCATATTCTGGGTAGGCCACATTGTAAAGAAATGGAGGGTTTCTGTATGTGGTGTCTATACAGTAGCCCATGTGCTGTCCGTATCTTCGCAGAGTCTCAATTTCCCTCTTGAAGGCTTCTGTCCAATTGAACTTTGTGTTCAGAACCGCCTCCAAAGGCCCTTCAAGCTCAGGTGGAGCTTCTATGTAGACAGTGGGCATAGACCCTGGCTCCACCAAACTGTACAGGTATAACAGAGTTGAAGTAATTCAGTGAACATTATTTCAGTCTCAAACATACTCTCGCCATGCAGTGGCACCATACTGCCGCAACGCTGTGTCTTCATCAAACGCCGATGCACAGACGTCCAAACCATCCATCTTCGGGTAATACCAAAGGAACGCCTACAACAAATTCGACATTGCCTTATATGCCAAAATTTGTGGGTTCCTAATTTATTCACCTCGCACATCTCATCCTGACTGCTAAGTCCTCCCATGACAACTCTTGGGTACTTCCAGACACTGCTGTATGTGCATTCTGGATTCAAAAGTTATTGGGAGATTTGAATTGATCACAGTAGCGGTAGCAAATTTACCTTGAGACAAGTGATCTCCAGGAAGGATTGTCTTCCAATTTTTTAATGGCCTGTTAAGTTGATAATCAAAATCGTAATGATGATCGAATTCCATCCATGGCAGCTCTGTCCCATCACGGAAGTGTCTCAACGTCATCTTCCGCCCGGAAAGGTGAGCATGGAGAAGGACATTGAACACTTGTATACCGTCGGTAGGTATTCGACCATCGGTGCACTCTGTACCGCAGTGGCCAACTACGACAAAGTCGTCTGTGGTCGGGGGAACGGTGAAGGAGGCATGAAGCGAGTGAGAGAGTGTCAACGTTGCCGCATCATGGGTTCTGTTGACAATATCAGTCATCGTGTTTCAATTATAATTGAGGTAAGATTCGATTTATGGCACCTGATTTCGTTAGTGTAGTAATAGGCAACTCCAGTCTCAAGTTGGACTCCCTCTTTCAAACTTGGATTGTCGAAGTGGGTTTCCAACATGTAGAAATTTGGTTGACCTGCGTTATCCCCAACGCCAATCGGGTATCCCACGTTCTCAGGAAACAGCATTCTCTACATCGACATAAATTCATTACTCTGCAAAAGTGGAAGAGATCAAGGATCTCACTTCGCCTCCTTTGGCCCAGACATAAAGGATTTGACTGCAGTAAATGAATGGGCCTTCAGTGTAACACTCATCGCCCATATGCCCATTGTCAACTGTGTGGTTGCCCAGGAGTTCTTCCAGGGTCACGTTACTGTCTGGTGGGGCGATGCAGTTGAGCAAGGTCAAATGATGGGTGTGCTCCAACGACACGAGGTTTGGTAAGAAAACGTCGAACTATGTAAGTAATGAAACATAAAGAAATATAGAAAGGCACTGAAGATTATTGCAATAATTATTTCTTACAGCCACAATATGATGCTTCTCGCTTAAAACAGGCCCCCTGTACCAACTGCACCAGTACGTGGTGTCCTTGCTTGGCATTACCGTGTCGACTGCCATTGTATGTACTGTCGTTCTGAAATATTGGTAAAGCTGTCAATTGCCAATATGGTAAAATATCATAAGAACGCACTGATTGAGGTCTATTTCTGGCATCACTGTTCCCAAAAGATAGAGCGACTTGGCCCCTTTCCTCTCTTCGTGGTATTGGACATCGTCGGTGAGTCCTATTGCCCATATTAGTCTGTTGGTGTCTTCCTACATTATGTTCATTTCATGCACATGTCGTGATTTAAGTTATGAAAAGTGATTGTTCCAACTGACCCCAATGGGATAGTCTTGTTCATCGCATGTGTTTAACAATCTGGAAAATTTCAGGTAAGTGCTGGTCTCGTTTTCTCTGGCTTCCAGTAATTCCCAATCGTCGTTGTCATCGGGGTAAGGCTCCGTGGGTCCAACACCAAAACGATCCTACATTATAGGACTGTGGCTAAGACTATGCTGCAGCAGCGGGACATTCTCAAGTCCGTTACCTCATGATAAGCAGTACCGTTTGAATAGACCCCTCCAATGAAAATATCTGCGTCTGTCATCCCCCCAGTTGGAGATATTCCAAAACCTACGAAGCCTGTTGTCTGTGCTTCCATCTCAAAAGTAATAAGATCACCTTCCACCGACCATGATAAAAGCACTTTTCCCTCTGGATCCAACTGTTCCCAGACGTGGCCATCTTGCCTCACCTTGGACGCAGTTGTCTCAAACGTACTTCCTAGTATAAGAAGGGATGATAGGAGCAATCGGTTCATTGGGAGCGATGCAAGTGCCTGTGACCTTCGTGTGTCCCTGTGTTTGATGAATAAAAAGCCAAATCAAGTGGGTGAATTGTATAGATGACTCCTGAGACTATACTCATTGTGTAAATTACGATAAGCTTTAAGCCTCTAAGGTCCAGGACAATGTGATAAACAATCGTGATTTATAACGTTCAAAAAAGATATCTAAATGCATTTGCTTTCAAACATATTAATAAATCACAGAGAATTGACTAATGATTTCTTAATCATGGTACCCGATGATTGGAGACATCAGATAGCTTGCGTATCTCATCAATCTTTCATTATATAGTTCCAGTTCATTGTCCTATCTTTGATTTATTCCAGCATTCATAGCTTTTCTGCCAAGATCGATAACCGTGCAGTCAACTTTCCCAACAAAATGATAAGATATGGAGTTGGAATTTAGCAAAGGTACCAACTAACATTATGAGCCTGAAAATTATTTTATTTTGACTCTCTTTGAAAACGCATGGATCGTCTGACCATGAAATGTTTCGGGACAGACATCGTAAAGTATGAGCCTTAAGCTTAATTAAGTTTGAGTACTTAATCGTCTGCAGTAGCAGACCTCTAGTTTTTTCCTTTCTGAAAGGGAATTTTATAAAGGTAAATTTTTTGACAGCTAAATTATAGTGGTTGTTCATTCTAGTAGCATCAGTACACCATACATTGACTTCGGGGCATGCATATCCCACACTTTGCAATAATTCTGCTTGGAAACAATAGCTTTGACAACATGGAAGCATTAGGTCCATGCAATTGGAGCTTCGCGTTAGCATAACCCACAATGTTGTCCCCTACGGTAACAACGTTGCTAACGATCAAGCGATAATTACAATAATTTAATAATAACGCAGGCACAGGACGGTGGTAAGACGGTCATTATCTCTGATCTTGTCCTCCATCGCTCAATTGCACACTCACATCGTACTTTTGCATTAGACTGACACTCTAACTAGATTACTTCTGCAGCAGTTCGTGTGCCGTTTGGCAATTTTGTCTATAATATTCATAAACACTACTTTAGTCTCACCGTAGCCTTTGTCTCCGCTAGACACGGCAGAAGGCCCATGTGTGCATGGCTCATATTGTACTTCTTGCCTATGTTTGGCAGAGCGTTATAATTTTGTGTATACTGAAAACTGGTCCTCTTTAAAAGCAAAAGTGAAGCATTCAACTTTAGCACAAAACAAAATTGTATTGCTTTTTTCAAAAGTTACTATTTAATAGTCATCATGATGACTGATAAGCAGAAACTTCATGAAAAGTTTCACGATAAAGAAGATGAAGAAACGTCTTCAATACAGTTACACCCCCACTGCTGCGCACCTGCCTACCTTAAGTTCAATCCGTATATAACTCATGGCTACAGAGGTGAAGGTCTTCAGCTTAGTGAATGTGTCAAAAGGTAAATTGCAACATCATTTTGTAGTCATTCACTATGACTGGCATAGTGACCTAATTTGACTTTATAAGAAAAACTTGTTTTTGTCTTTGCCCTTAGCTCCTTCGCTTCGTGGTCAAATGAAACCTTAAACTGCTATACACACTTGGTAGGATTTTGCGTCTTTTTATACGAATTTTGTCTACTCTTTGAAGTCAATGGAGGAAACTGGAGTTTCTTGTTAGGGGTTACTAGTGCAGTTGCTGTTAGTGATGTCAACAACAGCAACCATGACGAGGGGTTTCAAAACCATGATACTGAAAAACTCTATTCTTCGACAAGTACTTCATCTTCCGATGCTCCTCTTGCCAAGAACACAGACTGGGGCGAGGTGAGATCAGCGTCTTGAAATCCATCCTACCTTTAAAAAACCATATCATTTTCTTTGCAGGAAGAATGGATAAAGTCCTTGGTTTTGCTATGTTTCATGGTAAATAACAATATTAATTCATTCCCTGGGAACCCGTTAATTAAGACTTTTTATTTTGCACAAACAGTCCTGCACTCTCCTTTCGACCCTGTACCATACATTCTGTTGCATTTCGGACAGGTCGTACAGGAGATGGTAAATAAATACGTTACTTTGCATTACTCTATCTACTAAAAGTAGAGGAAGAGAAACTACCGCGTTTAATTAATTCATTGAGAAGTTTCAATTGATTTCCATTAAATCGATTAATGTAGGCTCACGGTGGACATGACTGGGGTGGCAGCTGCACTTTTAGGGATTTACTGTAGTGGGATCTATATCGCTTATCGAGATAACACGGTAACTAATAATTATTAAGATGATAGGGTAACAAGTCAAATGTGCCTGGAAATTTATGTCATGATTATACCCATTTATTTAGTATTGGCTCGCAGTTCACCTCGGAGTAACTTCACTTCTTTTCTTAATGGCCATGACAGCCCAATTCCTCTTTGTCGCCAAAAGTCAAAGTGACAACAACGACCTTAAACAAGACGAGGTCGAAGAGTCGCATAATAGTAGCTTCCACTGGCGTCTCTTCTTCTTCACCCTGTGGGCAGTCTATGGAGTCATCCCAACATTACAGTGGGTTGTTGTCAAAGGATTAAAAGACCAAACCAGTCAGGAGTTATTACATAAGATTATCAAGATGTATGCATTGAGTGCAGCAGCTTTTGGAGTTTATATTTTTAAAGTGCCGGAGGTGAGTACTTTTAAATGGTTACCTAATCAAGTCCTATGAATTAAGTTCTGCAATATGTGCCTTCCAGCGCTTCTCACCGGGCAAGTTCAACTACGTGGGTCACTCCCATCAACTGTGGCATATTTTAATTTTTTCTGCCTTGTACTATTGGTATGTCATCGTCATCGCTCAACACAATTTTGAAAAAGGTGTAATGTAATGAGTTTTCCACGATATGCTCAATAAAAATTAACTTAATGAAGCTGTTTATGTTCCATGATGCATCTATCTATTAATACTTCGATAGTTGAGACCGCCATTAATCTATATGGCAAGATATGAAGTTAATGCCACTCTGATAACGCTGACAACAAGATCTGGCAATGGATTTGAGTTTATCATTGTTGATCAATTAGATGTGAGTTGTGAAGGAAAAGCTATTCATCGATAAAATGTAATCAAAAGTCTAATTACGCTTTGCAGAATGGAATGCAATGCTCCAGCTCCATGAATTAATTTGCAATCTTGTGCAATAAATGTTCATTACCTACAGATATATTCCATTTGCCGTTTAAAGCATTCATCATCCACTACCCACTTTCCAAAAGTCGATTGCATAGGGAAGAGGAAGTCAAGGTTATAATTTCAAGGCACGTGCAGCTATTTAATACCCGGATTCATTCAATGGGTGGAAGAATTATTAATTTTGAAGACTGTCTCCTAATTGGTGAAGGGAACAACGGTCCTTTGCTGGTCCTCTGTGAGGAGTTTGTGAGACTGCAAAGGGTATAAAAGGCTGACAAAGACTGTTTTGTTAATTGAATTAACCTCCACTATTTTCAGAAATATGATGACTTGAACACGAGCTTTCTTATTGCATCAATAGTTCTTGGAGTAATATCTGGCTTCCTTTTAATTTTTATCACTTGCGTAGCTTTGAAGAGCAAAACAGGGTAATCCTGAGCCTTATTTCCTTCCCAATCAATATTAGTAAACTTGTTGAGAACCTTTAATCTTTGTCATAGATTTTGCAAACGAGGAGATGAACTCAACAACAGAGGGTTTTCTACCTTTACGGGATTTCAAGATGGACCTGTCGTCGTAAGGTACGACAAGACTTAGACTTTCAAGGCTCATAGATAATGTCGTGGTTAGTCCGAGATTGGAATTACTCCCAGTAACCCCTCCTCATCATCGGCAAAGACCTAAAACTGTCGAATTTCAAGAAGGCCCAAGCCACGGTGCTTTCGTTATTCCTCGAGGAACACCCATTCCACAACATGGGTAAAAACGCTAACTTCCGACTACAAAATTTTAGCTCATTGTAATTGACGTATTATTTTCCAGACGAGCCATAGTGTATTAGCAAGACTTTTGTCCACCGCGTCTACCGTATGATTTTCTCGACTTGTTGGGTTCTAAGATTTATGAAGAATTTTAAGGGAAAAGGAGCAAATAAATAATTTTATTGGTATTACACAAGTGATTTGACCTACACTAACCTTTCATGTTGCATCTTTTGAATTTCATTTTATGCCAAATAGCGATATATTTCCTTAGCACATATTAAGCTTTCTCCTACGCTCACGCAGTAAAACGTGCGTGATACTAATTGCTAAACCATTCAGGATATTCAAGTGGACCGGAACAATTTAACAGGCGAGCATTTCGTTTTGAAATGCAGTAAAATCGATCGATAATCAGCGCACGCAATGAGAAAACTTAGTTAACTACACACTTTCGCTTGGAATAATTTATGGAGTCGCGTTGGTCACTTCAGCGATTTACAGGTTACATCAAAATAAGTCTACCTTATAAAATGAGACAAGATGTTACAAAACTCTAGATTTCAGTTAATTGAATTAATATGAATGATTTCATGCTTAGAGCGAATGGGGTACTATGAGAAATTCTAAAGATATATAGCAGCTTTCTTTCTTTCGTTTCCTCATTTGGTCCCATTTCCTCCAATACCTTGATATTGGGTCGAAGTCCTCTATTGTGCCCTCTTTCCTTATCTTCATCTTCAGGGGATTCTTCTAGCTCTGGTGATGGTTGTGGTCTGGACGGACCGGCGACGGCACTACTTGGGCTTGGACGAATTTCTTAATTTGAATTTGTTGACTTGAAAATCTCGATAGCAACAGTGCAATAAACCGTATACATTATCGAAAACGGAATGCTTCAAACATGGTTTTATTGGACCCTCCAATTAATATTCCCGATTTCGTAGTAAATTGATATGAAATGTCCGACGTGCCAAAGTTCATTTGTCATGCGAAAACACAAAAGTTTGAGTGGCTCTCCATAATTTGAACCAAAACCATTGAAAATGTTGGGAGCGAGTCGTACAACCGGAGTAAGGACCATTACCATTGTCTTTTTTCAAGTGCAAGTATTAATGTAGTAATTTAAAGAAAATGGCGTTCCTGTTACCATGGATTTTGCTCTTTTCAATGGGTGTGCAAACAAAAGTTGAAGGAGGCATTGCAAGTCGATTCATGGGAATCCTTGGACTCGGTGCGACAATAGGCGACATAGGTTTGGAACCTGTAAGGCAACATGTAATATGCCAATCTGTCGTGTCCGAAGAACCTTTTGTGGATGAAACTGACAGGTTTGGAGTATAAACACAAAAATATTGTTTTCAAATTGTCATTTTTTCTTAGCACCATCTTTTATCGATGTGTGACGGTTTGGGATGAAACTGCGGACGACTATGTTGTCTACCTTGTTCCCTCCAAGTGCCCCAGCGGAGGATATTTTTCAAACGTAGATGGAGTTTGCCGATTAGATTACTAAAATAACCTTGGGTGTCATTTCTTATTTTCGCTATTCCGCACAATCATTGAAGAAAGAATGAACATTATTTGATATAATTAACGTTGTGAATTGTCCACTTTTTATTAACATTCCTACTTTTTGTGATGGATTGCATTGTTTGTGCGGCAATTATTATTATTACTTTCTCTCTTGACCACCGAGGATACACAAATATCCTCACCATCGTCGTCTGAGTCATCTCTATAAAAGAACTTTCTCTTCTTCCGTTCCCCAGCTCGTCCAAACTCCTCAGTCCTTCCATTGACACCGGTACTATTATTTCCACCACTGCTACTGGAGGAACCATTATGTTGAACCAAATGATTGTCCAGCTCTGCTCTGAAGAAAAACTTTAAGTGGCAATGGCAACAGTCGTAGGGACGCGTATGTAGTCCATGTTCTACACCCACAAATTTATGAAGTTAGTATTATATTGTAAGGTGAATTATTCCTTCTAATTACCAATCATGTGCTGTTGCAAACCACTCGCTGAAATGAAGACGGATGAGCAGATATAACAGGAGAAGGAAATGCCTTCAAAGGTATGCTCGATTAAATGACTCTGTAGCTTGAGTGGACTGTCAAATGTGACGGCTTTTTTGCACAAATGGCACTCGTTCGACTCCTCCAGTTTGAGATGCGTGGTAGTAACTGAATCAATCAAGCACACGTTAGTCACAATGTATCAAGAAGGTGAAGGTGATTAGTTCGTTACCATGCTTTTGGATTTCATCTTCAGAGTTGAAAGTCATTTGGCATTTGATGCACTGATACGTCTTTTTATTGTTGACGTTACACGAGCAAGACAATGGCATTTCATGGCATGTGGGACATTTGGGGGAAGCAGTACTACTCCGTTGTTGGTGGTTATTGTTATTGTTGATGCCACTACTGGAGAGGAATGAGGACGACGCTGTGTGAAATCTAAATCAAAAAGTATTCCAATTAGACTAATTACACTTTTAATGCAGAAAACTGTTACCCTTACCTTTGGTGCACCTGCATTTCGACTTCACTCATCAAGGTCTGTCTGCACACCACACAAGGAATTGGAAATTGACTCAGGCTCACTTCATGATGCAGCGTGACATGAGCATAAAAGTCCTGTTGGGTTTGGATCACTACGACAACGAAAGCCACGGTCATTTCAAACGCATTACAAATTAGATAAACAATGTCTTCAAGTACCTTCTCGGCAGTGGACACATTTGTTTCCTCCAAGAACTTTGCAGTGCGTGAGTTTGTGTTCGGCTAAAAGTATGTGAGTGGGGAAGGTCTCGTCGCAAATGTTGCATTTATTCTTGGTCTGGATTTGGTGGTGACTTTTCATGTGGGTCTGAAATTTTGATATTTTGCATTTTAAACCAACCTGGGTAGACAAAATAATTGACGCTCACCTCCAGATCACCTCTATTCTTAAACCCTTCACTGCAATAGGCACAAGTTGTAGAGACAAGGCTATTATTACCATTGGAACCGCTCCCACCCCCTCTCTGTTTACTGTTATGTTTTTTCTCTGGCGAAGACTGATTTGATGGAAGTTGTTCTCCTCCATCTTTTATCCCGTGCTTATCCCTTCTGTGCTTAATTAAATCTGCGAGAGAGGCTAAACTAGCATCACAAATGTCACAGGCAGCCACACTGTCCGAGTGGATGAGTTGAACGTGTTTGTCCAGCAGGAACTCAATGTGGAAACTGTCATCGCAAAACTATGGAAGGAAAGTAATAACGGATTTGAGTTTTTCTTAAAATTGAACGCATATTTGACTGGAATGACTCTGACCTTGCAATGGAAAGGTTTCTGATGGGTCGTCATGTGAAACTGTAGGTCAATGTCAGTGGAGAACATGCTTGAGCACAGGAGACACCGGAACTGATGCTTTGCGGATCGAAGGTGAAGAAGCCGAACGTGTAATTGGAATTCTACTTCACTCCTGAAAACCCCACTACAGCCACTGCATCGAAAGAGCTTGCACTCGTTGCTATGTTTGACAGCAAAGTGGACTTGGATGGAGACTTTGGAGTCAAAGATTTCTTGACAAAGGGAACACCGGAATAAATGGTGAGCATGAATGTCCAATAAATGCTTTTGAAGTTCATCCGGTTTTTGAAACAGTTTGAGGCACTTTTGACACCCGTACTCGGTCGTGGTTGAGAGGTAGTGGGAGAGGGAATGGGACTCCAATTGGTCTGCAGATAATCAAAGGTTACAGTTGAAGCCTCAAACAATCAAAAGGACTCACCTTCTGTGGCAAAGTCAGTCTCACAAGTTTCGCACGTGAATTTCTGAACCAGAGGCTCCAAATGAGCCTTCAAATGGGCCCTGAAGGATTCAAAGTCTTGAAATCCAGCGTTACATTGATTGCAGAGAAACGTTTGGGATTGAGAAGGTGATCCTGTGATCGTCAAATTATTAGCGTAATTTTTGGAATTTGACAACACGAAATTACCTTTCCGCTTTCTCGACTCCTTTGTTGAACTGGATTTCTTCTTGCTCAAGTCAGTCGGTTTGCACTGGTCACCACTGTTGTTGTTGATATTATTGCCCATTCCACTTAGGCCAAGAATCCCACCCCCACTTGTTAGAGAAGCCAGGGTGGACGTCCCTCCATTTGTAAGTTGGTGGTGATGGTAGGCCTGGACATGTATCTGAAGAGACTCGGCATTTGTGAAGGACTTTGAGCAAAAGACACATCCAATTTTAAAGTCTTTCAAATTCAGATTGATGCTATTATTGTTTATCAATGCTGAGGTCAGTTTGTGATTTTGAGAAGGCGACAGCGTTGACATCGGTAGGGAAGATGACTGAATGAATAAGGGTGTGGGAGGAGGAGGGGCGGAAGAAGGGGTGGGACCTTCACTGAGAACCAAGGGTGGGGATGTAGTAACGCTTCCTCCCCCACTACTACTCCCTGCCCCAATGCTATTCGGTGGGGAGGATGTGGAGGTGCGGGTCGTGTGTCCATGACTGTTGTGACCATGACTTTGTTGAATGTGAGACTGGAGCTCTGTCCCAGTTGGGAATACGTTGTGACACTGTAGACACCTAAACCCTGAACTACTGTTTGGACTGGGGGAGTCGGAGACAGTGCTATTGTTGTTCTTCTTATGATTCTGCATGTGAGACGTTAAAGCGGCGGCTGTATTGTAGCCACGATTGCAAACTACGCATTGATACTGAAAAAATAACAATGTTTTGAGGTAAGCGTGGTGAAAGCATTTTTCCTTTTGTGAAAATAGTTACCGGCTTTTGATGGTCATGGGTTTTAAGGTGAATTTTGAGATGGTCACTTCTGGAGAAAGCACTTTCACAATGAGGGCATTTGTACTTTTTGTCTCCTGTATGAAGTTTGACATGCCTGTCCCTGCTCCGCTTGTGTTTAAAAAGACGGTGGCAAAAGTCACACTTAAAGGGGAGTAGGTCACTATGAGACTATGTAGTTGGACAAAAGGATTAAGACATTTAAGTAACAATGTCACTCATTATTGGTATTGCCCTTATTTCTTACTTGTTCATGTTTCTTCAAGTAGCTGAGACGAGGGAAGGCTTTCTCACAAAATTGACACGAGTACGGGGTAGACTCTGTGGGCCCGATGGTGAAAGAGGTTTCCACACCCTCACCCGGGGTTGATGGGGAGCTGGACAAATGCTCCGTTTCGGAGGAGTAGGAGGTAGACGATGTTCCAGTGTTTGTACTTGTGGTCGTGGATGTCGTACCCATTGTATCTATTCAGAAATGATTAAGAGAATGTTCAGACTCGTTGCAAAATGCCCCGTAGAATACACTGACTATTTATGGGTTTGTAACTCTTGAATGTCTCAAAATGCCTCCATCTTTTTATATCGAATTGTTGATATGCAAACGTATTGATATCCACTATCAGTGGAAAATGTACTCACTCTGATTTTGTTGAATCTTCCCAATCAATAACTCCAATTTGCTACTGTGAAATTTGAAGTGCATTTATTTATTCGTTTCCTTTCTGGCGTTTAAACTATTAAAATATAGGCAAACAAAACGATAATTTGTGAAGGCACTGGAGGTCATCACAAAACATCACCCACACAATAGTTCACATTAACTTTACAATTTGCAAAAGGCACAGGGCAGTTTGTTAAAAAAAGGCACTCATGGCGTAGGAGCGTCCGCATCGTTCCGATCAGGAACAAATCTAAATTGCTACTGACTTCGTCGTGCTGACAATGAAGAAGACAAAGTGAAAAGTTGTATACATACACTCTCATCTCACACTCCTCGCCATCCCTCTCCCTTTTGAAGAAAGAGTGAATTTGGTGAGCGTAAATTGTGGTGTCGCCCAAAGCCAAAGAGTTCCAGGAGAGGATTAGGGGCAGACCCAGTTTTAAGCCTTGGTGCTTAATCGTGGCCAGGCAGGCCATCATCATCCATATATGCCGGCTGGTTAACAATTGAGCCGTATCATCGAGTAACAAATGGAACTCCATACACCACACAGTCAGTCATTCGGCGTAATAGAGTGGTAAAAGTAAGCAATCGTAATAATAATGACCATCCTGCCTACCTTCCGTGTAATAATAATCTACTTTATTCAGCCATGAAAAAACTACAATCATCATCATCCTCGTTGTTGTTATCTTCATTTCTGGCACAAAATGAAAGAAAAAACTATTACACAGTTTTAAAATGATGATCGTCGATAATAATGATGATGACCAGAGAGAGTCAGGTAGGTGACCACCTGAATACCTACCAGCCACCCACACAGCAGCCTCACAATCAGAGTTCTTCTGAGTCGGCTTGAACTTGAGGGTTACATGCTTCATATGAAAGTGTATAATTATTATCATTTAACTCGACTGGATTTTATGACAAAAATGTGCATTTATTCGTTCCTTAGGTGGCACTAGAGCGATTGCATTTTAATAATTGTCACCTGCCGCCCGTCGCTTCCATTGTCGCATATAATATGGTTCTAAACATTTAATCTAGTTTTGGAAGTACATGTCCGACCTGAGTTAACGACTGCCGGATGTGACTTTGTACTTGTTTATAACTATTATTAGTTATGACTATTTTTTAAATTTCATTATCATCGCCTGAACCCCCACTTGAAGAACTAGAGTAAACACTGGAGGCCAGCACAAATGCAAAAGTATTCATATCGCTGTTCATTTTAACACCGTTTGCAATACTTGCTTTCTGATCCTTCGCGTGAAAAATTTTGAGGTATTAGTGGATTATAACCAAAAGTAGTGTGAAAGTCCCTTCAGGTTCATTTATAGTCATATATTGTTTTTATTGAAAGAAACGCTTCAACATCTCCGAAAGAATCCTAAATTGTCGCAACCAGGGCAAAAAAACAGTTGCTTTCAAATCTCAAAGCGCCCCTAAATGACAATATTCTGTTTTCATCGAAGGAAAATCATTTTTTCACAGTCACTCTGAAAAAGTGTTTTGATATATCAAAACTGTTCTTAATTCGTGATATCTATACTTCATGATAAAATCCGATAATGATACGATATACGTCTCTTCGGTCTCATTATTTTATCACCTTCTTGATATTTCTTTACTTTCTTCTGTACTCAGTTTTGAGTTCTTGTGTGTCTCCTTAATTTCGTTCAAAAAAATTCCAAGCTCATTCAACTGTGATGAATTGGGCTCTTGTCTTGTACTCTGATTTTTTTCTTTTGTTCACAATCTATTTTTTTAGAAAAAGAAATCGGTAACCAAACTATTATCTTCTTGTCAATCGAGGAAAGCAAGCACGTAAAACATTATAAACAAAAGTGCTGTGAAAAAAGGGGATCGACATCGACACGACGACGACCATATAGACAGATCGAGTGACTGATGATGTGAGTGTGATCAATTGTGAAGGGAACTAACCTAAAAACTTAAAGTTTTTGACTGACTTCTTCTGATGAAGAATGACTCAAGTTATTTAGATCTACCAACTTCAGGTATGATGGGTTAGAATTTCATGTTGCAGGGTGCCCCAATCCCTTGTTTCCGTTTATCACCTTCAAGGTTTTATCCACTCTCCCCCAGATTATGATATGAGAGACATAAAGGATGAGAAAAGAGGGTACAGATGAGAATGATAAAAATATCAAAAAATAGTTCGCATCACCAACATCTCAGGAACTTTGACAGGGGAAAGAAGCAGATTGTATTGCTGGTTTGGTCTCATTAAAACTCAACGCATTTGGTCGTTGTTAAAAGTCTGCTGGATTGGATGATGATAATCCTCCAGAGTGAAGAGCAGAAGGACCAATTCAATAATTCACCTTAACTTTTTTTTCTCAAGAGCCAAACAGAATAAAAGAGGAAGTCATATCTCTCTTTTAGCGTGGCGGGGAGTTATTATGTTATTTGTGTGCTCAGGACGAAAAGAAAGAAGTGGAAGACGAGATGAGATAGATAGATGACTTCGAAGAAGAAGGAAAGGAAAGGAAGGGAAGGAGACTTATGGGTGGGTGGCAGACCAATCCATAATGTGTTTGTGAAGGGCCTGCGTTGGGTCTTGGGGTTAGAGAAACACAAAGGAATTGAGGAATTACTATTATTGCCATCCCTTATTGTGTGGTTTTTAATGTTCTCTCAAAGGGAAGAAGGGAGGGTGAGTGAGTCGTATATATTTTGACAATTGAGGAGGAGACGTAGCACTCACCATGCAGAATGGTCAACTTATCTAAGGAAAGTCAAGTCAATTGTATTGTGTCACTTTTCTTACCCACCCATCATTGTCATTGTCATTACTATTATTATTATGCCTTTCGTGCCGTCATGGGGATTGGATGGAAATGGCAATAACAATAATAATTGCCCCCACAAGAGTAGAGAGGAAGAAGAAGAAGGGTCTTTTGTAGTTTGTGCGACAGACTCTCACTCCGTCCTCAGGCGCTCACATAAGGAGTATAGGGTCACCATGTAGACGAGGTCTTTTGGAAAGACGTCTTGATCTCCTGTGAAATTGGTGCTGGACCCTTTTCTGACACTTTGTTCTCCCTTCCCTTCACACAACGATAATAATCATAATCTCAAGTTTTTCAAGGTAAGCCAAAGGGAAGTAAAATGTTTAAGCACTCTTCTCGTCCTGACTTGACATTTACGAGTCACTCTGTGCAAACAATGGGTGGTGGTATCTACCTTCTTATCTATTTGGCTGGTGGTGCAATCTCTCATCTTTGGTTTTGGCTTTTATCATCGTCAGTTAGATTTCTCCCAACGTCTGTCGTTTCTTGGGGGAATAGGAGACTTGTGCATCCAAATTTGTACCTGTGTTACGTTCTGTTGAAGTTTGCGTTGATTTGTAAAAGTTTATTTGTTACTTTCTTTCTTGACCTTAACCAACGTAAGAAAATCTTACTATATTTTTTGATTCTTTTGGGTCGTCTCTCGAAGTGGCACTTTAAGTGCAAGTGGGAATCTCATACGAGAAAAGACGTACCAAAAGATGAGATCTCCAAAGTCTAAAATATAGTCGGGGTTGCGGAGCACTTAAGGGATTTTCTATTGTATATCGGAACGACTGACTTATTTTATGGAATGTAATGTTCTATACTGTGAGCTTTTTAGGTGTTATGTTAGGTGGGAGTACAAATGTGATGTGATGATCGATCTACTTTACCTTATTTTCTCCTCTCTCTCTTTTGACCATGTTTTATTGTGACATGAATATTACCACTGTGCTGTGACGAGTTTATTCCTCTGGGAAAGCGAATATGAAAAATCCATTTTCCATTTTGAAAGAAATGTCTGTCTGAAATGTCTCAGAAAAGAAAGCTGAGTCAAGTCTCAAGTGGAGTCCACATTATTTTCTTGTGAGCTCACCTTCACATTGCGTCTATTTACTGTTGAATAGTGAAAAACAAAACAACGGGCTAATGCAAGGTGGGGGCCTAGACTCGAGACTCGAGACATATTCCCATAGGAAAAGATTAGATATCATCTTACTTTCACTACGTCCAAAGTCGTTTTTAAATTATGAATATTTCATGCCCCAAACAGAAGGCTGCACTGGATATTTTCCAATACATTTCCATATTCCATATTCACTCTAAAATAAAGATCTTCGCATTTTTTGGCAGTTTGTGGGTTATGAACGTTGCAAGTAGCAATTGAATTGTGACATCCTTCCTGATCATAATCCAAGCTTGTTAAGCCAACATAATGTAATACCTGTACACAATCCATACGATATTTTCTCCCTTCTTCCAACGGAATACGACAAAAGAAAGGAACAGGAAGTGGAAAACGCTCATTTGTTTCATTCTTTCACTACGATACGAAAGTTGCGGCAGACCAATTGCCCACCCCTTTCTATCTTACTTTCTTTATTGTTAATCCTTTAGAACACTCAGAACTGTGTGTTTTAAAACACAGCTCGCCCTACCTCTGCCTGATCGTAATAACGATGAAAACCATCATCCTCATCAACAAGTCCATATTGTACGCGTACTCATCCGAATCACATTGTCAGTTAAAGTCAAAACCAATCCTAATCACCCACCGGCAGTTGAGTCAAAAATAGTAGAGTCAGTTAAACAGGCTCAATAAAGACAGGTGGCTATGCCACAACTAATTATTATCATTATTTGTAGGTCTAAAACCAACAAAGAAGAAAACACGCACTTGAGGTCCAGTCATATAGAACTAGGATCGGTTAGGTTCACCAAAAGACTGACTTTTTTGTTCATCAGGAGCAGCAATGGTATAAAAAGGATGAGGATGAATTTAGGCTGAAGAAGAAGAAGATCGTTTTTGGGATGTGCTGCATTTTTAACTTTT
>JAQIWU010000314.1:0-28599 GCA_034696445.1 Isotomiella minor
TTTTTGTGTTCATTCATTCATTCATTCATTCATACCTGAGAAGAGAAGGGTTTTTAAAAAAAATGTTTAATTTATGTTGATGAAGTTGTGACATATAGGAAAGAGGGTAGACCATTAATGGTTAGCCAACCGGATTTTACTACCACTTCCCACGACATGCCGCTAATGATCCATAACACGGCATCAATAACATTTGGGTGACATGACTCCAGGTTTGTATGTGTCGTGTCTGTCCTGGGCACAGTGAGTTGTCATTATGACTTTTCTGTTTTATTGACGTGTGGCTCGCACCTCCATGTCTTTCCCTTTTCCGTGATTTCGACTTCAACTGCAGGTATGTAAGGATGAAATCTGTCTCGTGGTTTTACAGAGAGAATCACACATGTTTGAATTTTACGAGCATTCCATTGTGTCCTTCTCTCTTTTAAACCCTTCGTTTCGATACACACAGCATCAAAAAGAGGGAAAAGCAAGTGGAGAAAGTAGAGGAGGAGGAGTAGTAACTATCTGACTGTCTGCAGGAAGAGGAAGCCGGATAGTGTAGCAGTTGTAAGCAGGAAGTAAAAGTAGAATAGAACCTCATCTCATGCTAAGTAGAATTCGGAGGAGCACGATCGTAAAATTACAGAGTGATTACCCACAACGATCACACCACCACCACCACCACCACCATCGGCAATTACACTTTCACACTAAACTACCTCTACAAAACAGAGACCTATAGAAGAATCTGTCCGTCTCTCTTTCCTGGTGGTGGTAATTTCTGATTGGCCATTTTAGTTTTAGTTGTATTCCTTTCTACTTTTAGTTTTAGTTTTAGTTACTCTAAAAGATAATTAGCATTAGTCTTACTCGTCCGAATATAGCCAATCCATTGTACTGGGGGGCTATAATCGTGTTTTCGCTTGGATTACCCCTAATGCGATGTAATAACGGAGAGAGAGAGAGAGAATCTAGTGTTATTATTTCGTGGTCTGATGTCGTTTTTGCCCTGAAATTCATGTCAAACATAACATTCACAGTTTGATGAATAAATCTGTCTACGTACAACACCTTCCAAAATGTTGTCCATCTTTTTTTGTCCTAGGAGAGAAAAGACTTCCTTCCGACTCCTGGTAGGTTGACCATAAGAAAGTGTTAAAGAAGCTCAAGATTTTAGCACAAGGGTATTTGTTTGATGACATGTTTTACTCCCAGTCTGCCGTAAAAGTAGGCTTCTTACTTAGCACTATATCTAACCTTTCTTGTATCATCATGGTCTCCTCTTCTCTCTCTTCTGCAATAGCAGTATAAAGTTAGAGGCTATTACTTATTACTACGTACTATACTGACTCCTCTACATCACCCTGCACTTTTCTCCTACACCAGCAAAATAAGTGGAGTAAAGTCAAGTGGAGTGGAGAGGAGATGAGATGACATTTCCAATGAAATGTAACTTTTGCTCTGTAAATTTTATGTGAGAGTGTCGAGTTGAAGAAGAAGATAGGGAGTGACTGGGACGGGGGAAGTGGAAAAAAGAAGAAAAAGAGAAAAGGAGAGGGCTAAAGTGGACTGTTGACTTTGTCTAAGTGCAGGTTGTAAATGACTCAAAAAGTGGAGTAAAGTCATGTCATGTTATGTAGCTCTGTATCCTGGGGAAGGAATGAATATAGTGTCCATGAACTTTCACTCACTCACTTCCTTCCTTCTTTTCCACCATCTTTTTCTTCTTCTTCTTCTTCTTCTTCTTCTTCAGGAGTCCTTACTGACTGACTGACTTCCCTTCCGTCATTCACCCGTAAATTTTTCCCTTCAGTCTTTCATATCCAGCCAAGGAGTTGTTGGAGAAGAAGAAGATTGCTCAGTGGCCTAGTTTTTGACTTGATAGAGTTGAGATAAAGTTTTGTTTATTTATTTATTGAATGAACTAAGGGGAAGCCAACTTGTCTAATTCCATCTCTCGCCCTTATTCCTTCTCTTTTGGCATCTTCACCAATATTTAATAATATTCATTTTTTTCGCATAGATAGTCCAAAAATTGTGAAAGGCAATCTTGTATATTTCTACCAAAAAGGCTGGCCTTCAATTGAAGACCCAGAAGAAGAAATTTCTTGATGATTTTCCAATTAGTCCAAGTCGAGCAATAACATTTAAGGTAGACCTCTAATGTCGCATACACATGCTTTGACTTTTGGTCTTTTACTGGAACGAAGGAATGCTGCAAATTAGGTCGACATTCGTCAAAGTCTCTTTAAAAGACAGACTCTCTCACCGCCAACATCAGACTAAATTTCACTCAGTTACTCCTCGTTTGTCTCCACGCCCACATTAAGGGGACAGGGCCATAGCGTTCCTGTAAATACTTTTAGCCAAGAGAAATGGAGCTCAATGAATGAATGCCATTTTCCTTCACCACGACGAAAAGAGAGTAAGAGAGTGGTGGAATGAAAGCAGGAGAATGAAGAGTACAGTGAAAAACCATGTAGTTAAGTTAAAGAAAAGAGTGGTGCATTACGATAATAGAAAAAGTGAAGAAAAGTGACTTTCTCCATTGACAGATGACCCGGATGGCCATTTCACAGTGGTGACACTCAATCTAATTTCCAATTCCCTGTTGCTTCGTCCGAGGTCAAAAGTCATCCTTCCCCGCCTTATCCCCCTTCTCTTTCTCTCATTCCCACTCTCTACACTTTCTCTCCTCAACTCTTCGACTTATCGCCCATTATTGCTAAAAGTTGCAGTAGGGGCAACACTGGGAATTATCCCGGTTGGTTAAGTCGCATCAAGCTCTCCTCTTGTGCTTGTATGGATCAATTTTAGAAGAGAGAGAGTTTAGGAATTATGGCGCTTTGAAGCATAAGGTTTTTTTGGGGAACATTATCTGCAGCACTTCCCCAACCTCTCTTGTGCATTATTTAAAACAATGTTGTTGGCCCCGACTCATTGACCGACTCACCGACTCTCATTTTTATTTTACCCTCGTTTTTAACCTTTTCCTCGACCTCTTTTTTTGAACTTTATTCAATTAGTAAAGAGTAACCACTTTCCCTAATCCTTTGCAATAAAGCTAAATGTCAAATTGCAGTCATTCCATCCGGGACTCAAATCCTGTGAGCCCTCTCTCCACGTATGAAGAAATGGGAACCTCTCTGGAGGGTGAATTGAAAAGAGAAATTGGTCCTTTCCTGAGCAACTTTCACCTCTAGGCATTGGGAGGCGACCAAACCGGCGATGTCCAGTTCTCTTAATTAATTCAATTGACTCGTCAGTTCTCGGAAGGTTTATTGTATAAATGTCATTTTAAAAGCTTGGTCCCTTTCAAAGTGAATTTACGCAGAATTGAAAAAGCTGATGCTAACCCAGATAGACAGACTTTCTCTACATGATTTTGTACAAAACCTTTCATCTGCCTCAAAAACACGCTGTTATAAAAACATGGAAAAAGAGTGACACGTGGCATATGTAGATGAACGATATTTTTCCAGTTTCCTTCCCGTCTTCTTTAAAAACCAAGCTGGATTTACTATCCTCTGAATTGAGAGCCGCTCTGTCTCCTTGTAAGGAATAGTCCAGATTTTGACAAGATGTTTACCTCATGTAAGATGAAGGATATGAAATAATATAAAGTTTTTGTGATGTGAATGCTTGGATTCATGGCAAAATGGACTTGTTTGAAATGTTTTTGATACCCATGTAAGTAATAACTTTAATGGTCTTGTAAGAAGAATTATATATATTCCCTCTCTCTTCGTCTTTCCTGACTCAGCCACATCACGAAGCAGAGGGACAGGGCATTATACACGTGAGAGAGAATAAGGCTTCGCTTTCCTTGGTTTGGTTGGCATGGATGGGGATAAGTGGTAAACCCTGTTCAATAGCCTTTCTCCAAAGACTTTGTTCTGTTCTGTTTTTGGTGAGGAGTGTGTGTGTGTGTGTGCTCTGTGTGTTATATTTGGGGATTTGTTGGGAATTGGTTATTTGCCAATCTGTATGAGTTCTCACGTATCTTTCAACAGCTTCTTATGCAACTTCAAACTCTCATTTTACCACATTCATATTCTGTTCGGAGATATACTCTCTTTTCTCTCCTCACAAGAGCACCTTAAACGACACATTACCCACTGTACTTACTTTGGGGCCTAATGTCCTGAAAAGATACTTTAGTATTGGCCATTTCATGACCATTTTGCAGTTTAAAATTCAAGGCGGGCCTACAAGTAGGGAAAGTATGAACCGTTCCGTGTCACATACTTTGCTCTCTGTAGTGTATATTTTGACGTAATGACCTCATCACTATCCGAGTAATTTCCTGGTTATGCGCCAAGTGAAAACTAAAACATCCCCTTAATTGAGTGACACCGGAATGTCTTGTGAAGGGGTTCAAAATTTAATCCGTTTGGAAATTAAACTAGACTCTTACTTCTCACTCATTTCTTTTTAAAAGAAGCCATGACTGGCGATGCAGGGTAAATTGAGAAAAGCTTAAAGACCCACATGGCGAATGAATGGATGTCTGGATGGATTGGATCGGATGAAGGATAAGAATCGAGTCGCATAAAAAAAGAAGTGAAAGAGTGAAGTTATCTGTCTTTACCTTCGTTCGTTCGTACCAAAACCAAACCATAGCTTGGCTTTTAGCCTAGTCAAAGTAGGAATCTACTTACGCCTTTTCATCCACATCCATCTAAAGCAGTATTTTTATATGTGTTGTGAATACCAATTGAAAATGTTTGATTGGTTCTCGTTTCCTCTTTCACTCCATTCCTTCTCTCTCTTTCTTACTGTCACAGACTTTACATCTTTGTGAGAATGAAGTAGACTTGAGGAAAGTGACTTGGATGTACGACTTTCACCGTTGGTGCTATGGTCCTGGTTGGTGTGTGCCGGCAGCGTGACGACGTTTCTCTCTCTCGTTTTCTTCAACATCCTGTCTCTTTGTGCAAGTGTGTGTGTGTGTATGTGTATGTATCCATTTCTGTGTAGTCATTCAAAGTGTGCCTGTCTGAGCCAATGTTCCACACACACACACATTCGAATGTACTTCTCTCCACTTTCCCTTCCATTTCAAATGGGATCACGAGATTGAGTTTGGGTTGGTTTGTGTATCCTGATTTTTCTTCCTCGTCGTTTTTTCCTCTTTTAATATGAACTCTATAAAGATAGGAGGAAGGAGAGAGAGTCTTTGGAGAGAGAGAAGGGCTCGGTTTACTTTACTTTGGTTGATCGGTCGCCTAATGTTGGAGTGAAGTGAAGATTTATGTATTATGCATGGATTTCCTAAATTGTCCTATATTTTTGCAATTCGGCTCAAGAAAAGGAGGCATTTGTGTCGCGCTCTCATCCTCTCACAAATATCTCTTCTTCTTCTTCTTCCATCCGCCTTGATTTTGAATGGGTTTGGGGGAAAAGTGAGGTTGGACAGAGATAACATGATTGTACCCAGGGTCGCTTCTTCTAGATAGAAGAGGTGTGTGTATTTACACAGCATTTCAGTTGCAGATACATTGCAAAGTGAAAGCACATAAGTTCCCTCACTCTTCTTCTCTTCACTCACTTGACGGTGGTCTGATACGCGATGCGATAGGCATACATTTTTAGAGGCTGGAAAGGGTTTACCTAATATAATATAATATCAGTGAGGTTTTATAAGGTTGAATTAGATTTTGAATTGGATCTGGAAACTGACATGCTGAGGTACAAGAACATACGAATGAAACGTAATGTAATGTAAAGTAAAGACGTAAAATTGTGTGCTTGAACATACAACTAGAGAATTTCGGAAGAGGATTGGATAAAATAGAGGATGGGATAAATACGCTATGCTCTTCCATAATGCTCGTCGTCGTGCTTCCTTCCTTCCTTCCGTGTTAGTATGTATGTAGCATTAGGAAGGAAGGAAAGAGAGAGAAAGTTGGATGTTGTTGCTGATGTTGATGCTTTTTCTGTGATGCTGCTGGTTGGTTCGTTGGCTATGGTTGAGTAGAATTTGGTTTAGGCTCGTTGGTTGGATGGTTGGTTTGGCTGTAATTGCCTTTTTAATAGCTCACTGAGTCTGAATAGAACTGTCAGTTTCCTCTCTTTCCACTTTCACATGCAAATGTGGGATCAACGTGTTACTTACACTTAAAGCATCCCACTTTTCCTTTCTCTCTTTCATCAAACGAGGCAATTCAACAATTCAATTCTCTCTGTCTGTCTCAGGTCCATGTAGTGTCTATAGTCTAGTCTCTCTTGTCTATTTTGGACTTTTGTACCAAAGAGAGAGAAAGTGTATATCTCGTTATACATCCTGCCGTTTTATACATATCCACTTGGCGTATAAGGTCATTGGTAGGTCATGTTGTCTACAAGGTATTTCGGCTTTGTACAAAAGTGTTTTTACGTAAGCAGGTGGTCTTATATTTGCATCACTTTCACTCACTTTCCTTTACATACATGTTTGCTTATGTTGTTGACGGGAGCAAGGTTCCAAAGTTCTCTGAGCAGGCACCCACGTAGGTAGTTCAAAGTGATCCCCAACGGAGGAATTGATTCATGGATGAATTCTTGATTTCTTGTGTGTGCAAAAGTTGGAGAAAGTAAAGTGTGTCTATTTTCATGACAAGTGTCGACTGTTGTTGTTCTGCTATGCGAGAGAGTATAGAGTTTGGAGGTTTTTGAAGTATAATGAATGGTACTTGAGCAAACAAATTGTATTCTCATTTCCAAGCAAAATGGGAAACAGACACGACGTTATTATTAAACAAAAGAAAGTCCACGTGGCGGCTGTGATGTAAATGACACATCAATGGACTGATGATGATGTTGGTGTGATCACCACCACCACTCAAGCAGACGCTTCTTAAATTGAACGCAGGGGAAAGTTGCCTGAAAACACAAACCGATTAGACCCAATTTTTTAAACCGTTTTGTTTTGATGTTTTGAGAGAAAAACGACATGAAGTTTAATTTCAGGAAAACCATAGGTTTCATTTAGAGATATGGATGAAGGAGGATGACAGTCTCGTTTAGATATAGGCTTGTTGATAATGAGACACTGTACTTTCACCCCTTTTGTCTTTGTTCTATCCTGCTCCTCCGGAGTCACCATCACTTTATTATAAAGTGGTAAGAGGTGAAACAAAGCAAGACAAAGTGTTGTTGTTGTTAAAATGAGGAAAGTTTGTTCACCATTGTGCCACCCTCTCCCTGGCTCTTTTCACTCTTTCATTATTTCCCCATGGTGAATGAGTGAAGAGTTTAAAATGATAGTGAAGAGAGAGAGAGAGGTGGAGTGGGCGGACGTCCAAAAGCAAAATGAAATGAGGGATCGAAGGACGTGACAAATAAATTAACATACTGAATTAATCACCCCCTTCTTTCTTTTTCCCTTTCAGGAGGTGTAAAGGCTCAAGAGCAGTCCTTCAGAGTCCGCCCTGTAGACGTGGAAGTAAAGTTGGGGGACACGGCCATAATTCAGTGCGAAGTTGACAATCAAGCTGGTCAAGCACAATGGACGAGAGGAGGCTTCGCATTGGGTAAGTAACAAAACAATTTGCTTTTATTTTCAACTACCTAAGTTTAAGTTAGTTTTCTCTGCTTTCTCCATGTCTATGCTTTCTCCAACAGGGTTCCATACCATGGCATTTTATTGTTTTCCTTATGCTTAATTTTGTTTGCTGCTGTGCCTCACAAAAAAAGGCGGATTAAGAAAGGTGTTGTGTAGGACTGAATAAAATAAATTGAACTGAGCAGCAGTGGCGTCAGGACAATTTGCATCATCCGATTTTTTTTCAGATCTCCTTTTTTTTAGATTGTTTTTCTTTCTTGAGAGAGTAAAGTATCGTTATTCATAAAGGAATAAGGAGAGTTTTTTTTGTGTGTGTGTGAGTTCAGTGGAGATTTATTTATTTAAGGGACCAATTCTCCTCTTTACATACATTTGCAGAAACATACTTTTCAGACATGGTAGTCATAACTGGGTCTCCACCATATGAATACCTGTATAAGTTGCTGTTGTTCTTTCACTCACTCTCGTTTCCTTTTTCTCTTTTTTTCATCGACTCCCTTAGCTCTTTCTTTATCTTAGGTCACGCGGGCACATTTTTCTTGTCTCCGCTTTTACTTCCCTTCTGACTTGCATGGCTTCTCCAGTAGAGGAGTGAAACTTATCCACTTTCATGTATGCAGTCTAGTCTCTAGTCTAGAGACACTAGACTAGAGGAGGGCATAATACTTTGGTGTAGTAAGTGGGTGAATTACAGGAGTGATGAAAGTGCTGTTGTTGAACCCACTTTTTTTTCTTTGTGCCCCTTCTTCCTTCTCCTTTCACCATTCATTCTCTCTATGCTTATGAATAGCTTCGAGCAGGAAAGGAATAAAAGCGGAAAGATAGGAAGAAACCTTCCTTCTTCTTCTCAATTTCTCCATGGTGAGCCCATTGTGTGTTGTAGAATATTATTCTTATGGTTCCTGCTCCTATCGTGCGAGCTGTGATTTAGTAGTGTTGAGAGCTTTGTCTTGACTTGACATTCACTTGTTCCAAATGGCTATATTCCACGATGTGCTTTTATTTGTTCCTCACTGCATATGCCATTGGTCTGTACTTACCATAACTTTAAGGAGGTTCACCAACCATACTACGGTTTGCAAACTTCCCCTCAATTCTCAACTGTTAGCTTATTAAAGGACGGGCAAAAAAGTTAAACCACGTTTACGCAAAACGTTTTTGATTCAATTTTTAGCCCAGTCCTCATAAAAAAAATGAAATTGAGGCTTGTGTCTTTTACAAGCTTAGAATGTGCCGTTGTCACCATGACTTTAAAATTACGAGTGGTGAGAGGAAGTTTACTTCATGTAAAGTGGACCGAAAGATACTTTTGCTTTGAAATTGTATCCGTTTCTTCTTGAATCCTTCCTCCGTCCTTTTAAGAATTTTTTGAGTTCTCTTCTGCCGAGGTGATTGGAGGAAGTACGTAGAACATATATGGCCTCCCTGAGGAACGGAGAGAGTGACGAATAGGAATTGTAGGTTTAAATGGAATAAGCCTCATAAAGTGGAGTGAGTGATTCGTCCCGATTGTAGTACTTTCTCTTTTTTTTTGCTTTCACTACATTGTTTCTGGGCTGGAAAGCCATTTCTTCTTTCTCTCTCTTTACTTTTGTGCGTGGCCTTTTGACTCGAGGCGATTTTATCCTTCCACTCATTCTTTTGTGTAAAGTTAAACATTTTATTTTATTGCTAAACCGTGATTCCTTTGAATCTTTTGGTAATTCTTGACGTTAGACAGAAAAAAAGAACATATTATTATGTGCAGATGGTAGTATAAAGTTTAGTTAGAAATAGGAAAAAACATAAAACTGAAATTGAGTGCGTCGCTTTACTTTATGTCTACTTACTTAAGTTAAGCCATAACGTCCCTTGCTTTTTCTTCTCTCTCCTTTCTGTCCTTCATCTCCCAATCGTATTATGTAATGTGGCAATATTATAAGTCTATGGCTGTTGGGATCACAGATCTAGGATTTCGTTTCATACGAGAAGCTAACCCTTCTTGTAACTTATTATTATTCCATACTTAAGAAATAAGAAGATTTTAAAATTTATGAAGGAATATAAGTATGCTGGGTCTTAGAGAGAGAAATTTCATTTGGATGGTAGGATATTGTATTCAGAGAGAGAGAGATAGTGGGGTCAAAGGAATCTCATAATCAAATATAAACCCAATAACTGAAAGCAATGGACAGAAAAATGTGGCCCGCACAAAGTCGCTGAACTTGTGAGAGGTATTCTTATCAAAATGAAAGTATCTAGTCTAGTCCAGAAGAACGATTGATTTTCTCCTGTTGTTCTTTTTGTGTGTGTACCTATGTATGAGATGAGGTGAGGGAAAAGCTGTAGACTGATGATAAGGCTACAAAGGTGAAATGAAATGCTCCAGGACGAAGGAAAGAGAATAAATGTAGCATAAAGTTACGCAATATAAAAATAGAAGGGGAAAATATGGTCTAGTGGTCATTTTGATAAAAAAAAATAAGTAGAAAAGCAAACGCTACATGGCTGCATAGTAGTGAAAGTGAACAGATTACTTTTTTTTCGCAAATTGATTCCATTTCCGCGAAATTGAACGTACCTTATTCCTCCACTTACTACTCTGAAAGATACATCTCCATCTCACCCTCTTTCTCTACTCTTTTAAAACTTTTTTGTTTACTATCTCAAGTTTCTCATTTTGACTAGAGAAATGAACACACAAGTCTCGTCTGGCCTTGTATTATTTTATTATTGTAGAAGAGAGTAGCAGAAAGGGGTGGGAGTGGAATATTGGATTCTGTTGTGGGAGTAGTTGCTCACTCACAGAAAATTGGTCATATCAAATTGCGAAAGATAGATAGATACTCAATTTGTTTCACCCACATCATAGATAGATAGTTGTTTCCTGGAACTTAGAAATATTATGTCGGGGTAACAACATTATTTTTAGGCATAAGTATGCAAACTTTTTTTAATTTCATCGTAATTACGAGGTCTACAAAATGGATGAATTAGCGTGCTCACATGAGAAATTTATAAGCAAAGTAAAAGATTCTTCATCTTCTTTTGGTTGTACTTTTACAAAATCTACATATAAAGCTACAAAGTCTCCGGCATGGAGGTGGATGAGGATGAAGAAGAAGAAGACGAAGAAGAGGGTGCTTGGGTAGGAGGATGAGTAAGAGATTTTTCAGGGACAAAAGGGAAGAATAGAATTTCCTGATGTCATTTCACGGAGGATGGATCGCTTTCATCAAACTTACTTCTTCAGTCTCTGTGTCTAGGTCTTAGAATAAGGAGGATTGCAACCTCATCTCCCCTTTCTACTACATCCCCTCACTTCACACTCAAGTCAACAGATTTCAATTGCCACAAAAGTCAGTCGTCGTCGTATATGTAGTGATTTCACTTGAATGAAACAGACAAGTATATATAAGACTGGCAATAATAAGACGTTTAGACTTTTAAGAATGTTGCACTTATTCATTCCATGTGTCTGTTCCTCTCTCTTTTTAAAACATCTTTTCAAACGGAAAGGAACACTATTTTGTTGGATTTGCCATAATATTTTGACTAGGCTTTTGCTTCGCCTCACTAAGAAGAAGGAAAATGGAGGAGGATGAAGAAGTGTTTTTCTTTATCCTTTTAGTGCGTGTAGTTATGTGTGTACCTCGACGATATGTTATGTTGAACCATCCCTTTTATGGGGTTACACTTCCTATCTCCAGAAAAAGCTATAGGTTTCGTCGTCTTGTCTCTCTTTTTTATGAATTTAAACTTCACCTCAACACCTTTTGTGTGATCCAACTTCAATCAAAATTCATGTTGTCTTGTTTCTAACATTTTGCTAAATTAATCAAATGATATGTTTCCACCACACAAGTAGGACCGAACGAGTAGCATTGTACAAACGATCCTTCGCACTTGTTGTGACTTTTTATTCCTGCCCTCATAAGCAGAAGGCAATTTACCGAGTGGATGATCTGATCTCTCTGTTGGATCCTTAAAGCTTTGCTTTCATTACTTAAGTAGGCAGTTGGTGGGAATGAATCTGAAAAACACCTGGAGAAGATTAAATCAAAAGGGAATGAGAAAGTCGCAATAATGGAGGCACACGAGCTTGCCATTTAACTCTTTAATGGGAGTTTTATTGTCGGAGTGATGCCTGCAAAGGTGATATTATGACCCTCATAACCAGGAGCATTAAACCTTATTAAATCTAGTTAGGCCATGAGACCCCCCATTTAGAAATGCACTTTATGTTCAACTCTGACAGATTACTTTTTCCCTAACACCAATAATGCACGCATCTACATTTAGGGATGAGGATGATTTTTTAAAGACAATTAATGGATATTGTATTTTTAAACAAGTTTTACCTGCTTATTATTTCCCAATGTGATTCTCAAACACACAAGCTTTAGTTGGTTACTGATCACGACCCTTCCAGACTAACTTTCACCAACTTGCATCGCTTATCTACACACCCGTTGTTGTGACGGAGTGCACCTGCCTAATGATCTTACTTCCAGTAAAAGTTGGATGCATCATTGGATGTCTATTCCCCATGTTGAAATGAAGTAAAAACAAACAAAAAGTACAGTTCAATGCTGGTGGTGGTGCAACTTTCTCCCCCTGCTTCTTCTTGGTCATTCATTCATCATCATCCATGCACATAAAGATCAATTGCATTTAGGCAATATATCTGGAAAAGTTGTTGAGAAAGAAGATTGACGTTTGTGGAGAAATTGTTGAAGGAAGTTCGCAACCAACGAGTGGCACGAACAAATTGTGTTCTTGACAATGACCATCACATTTCACTCTTTATTTAGGGTGACTTTCACCGACTTGCTTCAACAATCGTGCTGCAAAGGGTTGTAATGAAGGGTACCACTACGTGGCTTATTTCTTCAGGCATTATTTGCCCATCTTGAATAGAACCTTAAACCCCGATTGCATGGTGTCCAACATTTGCATTTGATCGTCAGAACAACACACAAAATTGTACATCCAATCCATGGATTCTTGAATAAACATTTACACAGTTTTGGTGGAACACTTATTGTTAACGGCAGTCCAAATGTACCCTCCAACAAACACTGTTTTGCGCTACTTAATTCCAACCGAATTTCAAACAACGTAAAGTAGATCAGATCAGATCAGCATTTGGGCTTAAGTACGCACTAAGACAGGAGGAGTGTGGGAACGCAGTCAGGATTACTTAAACCGGATATAATTGCTTGCAATAGAGGAGCAAATTGACGGTTCATTACTAATTCTATTCTGAATGGTCCGTATTGTCCTTCCTCCTCATAAGAACAGGACTTTGGTAGAAGAGAAAGTAGGTGGGATTTTGAATTAATCATTGTTGACTATCGCAGGACTTGTGCTATTCATTCATGGCTGTGTAATAACTGCTGTATAGACTATCATCTAAAACTGTTCATGGAATTCCGGACCACCTTCTTCTAAAAACTAAAACATTTGCATATAAAATAGTTGGTCGCGACGAAACCTGAGACTGTGCGAGAGTATCGACTACGCTATTTATTACCTCGTGAAGTATCTTTTGTGTCTTTTTTCTTTACACTGTATGTGTTTGTGTGTGTGAAGGAAACGATGAAAACTGAGGTCTGAAAACTGAAAGAGAGAAAAGAGAAGAAAGTTGTTGTTGTTGTTGTTGTTGAGGATAATTTAAGTCAGATTGGGTACAATGGAGGATTCGCATGTATGTAGTGGACATGCCATAAATCTAAAGTCTCCCATTGGGATTTCCACTTTAGCTTCTTCTTCTTCTTCTTTTCCTCCTCGCAGTTTTCCTTTGCTGCTGCTGACTGACTTTTTTCTCACTTTCCATTCCAATCCATTCCTTTCCACTTGTTTGTTTCTATTCCCTTCTCATTCTATTCCTTACCTCTCCTTGTTTCCCACCCGCCTGCCTTTGTGTGAAGAGACACAGGAGCAAATTCCGAAATACCCGAGGACTAGGACACAGGATGTGTGATGAGGAGATCGAAAAGATCAAATCCTTTCCAAGTGAGGAAGGTGTCACATCCTTTCATTCCGGCTTACTAACTTACTACTCTACTTTCTTTCTTTCTTTCTCCTTCGTCTTTCTTTCTTTCTTTTCCTCCTGTTCCAAAACCAAAAGATGCACTGAAAGAAGGATGAGTTTGTGGGTTTACACCAACAGAACATCCAATTCAATCGTGCCAGATCTCCCTTTGTGGTTTAGACTTTTCCTTCATCTTACCTCATTCCCACAAATTCACAGGAGGACTTGCCAATAACGTACGTAAGATCGATTTTGCCAATGATACAAGCGCATTATCTCTTCATCCATCTTTGGAGAGAGAGACCGACGGCATATGCAGGATAGGAGGAAGGAGTAGACTTCACCAACCCTTAACAAGACAAATAAACGAGGTTTAGCATCACCACTTACTAGTTTTAGTAGCAATGAATCGGCGATAAAGTATCCAACTTGTTGGTCCTTTTCAAACAGTAAAATGCTTTCAAAATAATTGTCTATTGCCATTTAGTAATGAGTAATAATTTTTAAAATTACGAGCCTTTAAACCAGGCTTTTAAATAAAATGAGTCAGTTTTTTTTGTCGGAGAAAAGGATTCAACCCGGGTTGACCTACCAGGACACAATAAAACTGCCACTAATGTATGCATCTTTGCTTTATTTGAACTGTCGTTTGTCTGCGGATTTCAAAAGATTTATTATTATATTTTGCAGTGAAAAAATACGAGACCAAGTTGGTTACCAAGCATACTTAAGTATGTAGAGAAAGTTCTTTTCTTCATGAGTCCTCCTACGCAAGTATCTAAGATCTACATTCTCAATATGCGACCATAGTCAGTGCAGAAAGAAAAGGGGCAAACGATAATTTTTTTTCTAGTCCTGGAGGTCTTAGATATAGCAAAGGTTTATTGGCCGGATAGAAAGAAAGGAGAGAAGGAAGAGAAAGTTTTTGAACCTCAACTTTCTCCTGTGATGTTATGTTCAGAGCCCTCACCTCTTGTCTCTCGTGTGTGTGTTTGTACGTCTGACGTAACATCCTCGGCCAGCAGCGAGATGACAGTAGGGGTTGATAACTTATAGCAGGTATTAATGTAATGTAAGGTGGAGGAATGGAAGCCTTCCTTCGTATAAAAGTGGATCCTTTCTCTTTCTTGAAGAAATGGCATCACATCACATCCAAAGGAAGCACCACATGGCACGGCATGATCTGTCTAGCAACCCAAAGTGCTCCTCTATTCTATATCCAAGAGAGTGAATTTAGTTTTACTTTTGGCTCTTATTTTCTACGAGTATTAGTCAGACGGATGGATACCTTCATTAGATTGTATTAGGCTGCATTATGTTGATAAAGAAGTGTATTTATGCTCGTTCCTGCAGGAAAATGTGTGGGACGGACGGACACAGACTGCACGCTTCCAACTCCTGTGTGATCTCTCCTCGAATTTGGTGAACAAAAGGTAGGACGGTGGAGTGAAAGTAACGGCAACGTATGGTTGGCTGATTCATATGAATGACTGAAAGTTGTTAGACGGCACCAAAAGTAGATTACATCTATATTTTTCAAGTCCTCTTGGTTCTTAGTTAGTTACTCTCGGTTTGTTTGTTACTTGGGTCGCTATTCCTTCTATCTCTCATATCTCATCCCCTTTCTCTCGTCTACTTGGAATATTTTCTCTCTCCTGAGCAAAAGCTTTCTCCCCTCTCTCAGTGCGTATGGGATATGCAGTTGTTTGTCTTCCTCCAAAGGAAGGAATGTCATCAGCGTCACACGACGGGCACGTGACCATTAGTTAGCAGTGCAGTGTGTATCAGAAAGTCAGGAGAGAAAGTTGCGTGGATGGAGAAAGTATAAAGGTAGACCTGCTGTTACGCACTAACAGTTATGTATGGTATGAAGCAGATGGCACCCTTTAATTACAGGCGTTAAATAGTCCCTTATTAAATGGTATTTTTTCTTCTCAGTTCAAATTATATTTCAATAGGTTAGTTCAAGTTGTACATTTTCCATAAGTTTGTTACCTGGGCCAAAAAAGAGTATTGGGCAATTAGCCGGAAACAAACTCTCTTTTCTCTTTCATTCATAAGAAAATGACTTAAGGAAACTTTTTGCAATGAAAAAGGAGAGAGAAAAGAAGAGAAAGCAGTTAAAAGGGTAAAATTAAATTTACCGAGTAAATGCTATGAAAAGTCGAGGAGGGACCGCCAAGACAAACAGCTGCCACCCTCCAAAACTAACTAACTAGATACTAAATTGTCCGATACACTTTTCCTACTTAAATGGTTGGCAATAAAGAATCTGGACTCGTCAGGAGGTGAGAACAAATGGTGGAAGGATAGTTCTTGTTTTTACACCTCTTCTTCTGTTCTATGGTATCCACCTGCCCGTCCGTCCACACGACTAGATGATGAAGCCTGTATAAGAGCCTTGGTTGAAACAGGAGACAATTTCCTTTCTTCAAGGAAAGAGTTTCATGCCTTGAAGGGACCCATTGCTTTCTCCACAGGTTTCCTCCGGTTGGGTTTCGCATCTTTCCCAAAATCCCAGTGTACAAAGGTTTATTCCCCTTCCACTCCATCAGGTCTGTTGTGGGAGGGATAGTGTTGAAATGGGGAACGCGTTAGTTGGTGAGTGAGTGAGTGAGCAAGTGTTAAAGTGGTGGTGAAAGCAGTAAATCGTGCGAGTGGTGCATATGCATAAATCCAAAGCCCAGATACGTTTAGAATAAAGTAAAAGAGAGAAAGAAAGAAAGAAGAGAGAGAGAGAGAAACAGTGGATGGAGTGTGTAGTACAAGTGGTACTTTATCCAAAGGTCCGTAAGGTAACATATATCTCTCCATTAAGACTGACACGCTACGATGTGTGTTTTGCATTTTGTTTTCAAGAAAACTTGGATCGAGGCCAATTGCCGATGTTGTATATTTCACATTCATTCATTCACATTCGCATTCACTGTCACATTCTATATACAAACAAACACCCAACCCGCACACTACTCTCTCTCACTCTTCTGGTGAAAATTGTGCATTTGCATGCAAAATGAGTAAAAGAGAGGACAGGGTGGCCCCACCACCACTATTTACACACTTTCCTTTCTTTCTGTCTGCAAACAAAGCTTTGGATTTCTTTGAAAAATTCTCATATAAAAAATTTGCACAAGTTTGCAGAACCTCAGCAGAAAAAAGAGAACCTCCTTTAAATACCTACACACACATTAGTTAAAGCATTAAAATATGGATGTCTTTTGAGCAAATATCTATTACTTTACTTGGCATTATAGAATTATTTGGGAGGGGTGGTATTATTATTGGAGGAGAAAGAAGAGAAAGGATATGTAAGAAAAGAAAAAGAAAGAATGTAAAAGAGTAAAAGAAAAAGAGGGAAAATTGCATGAGTTTGTCTTGTCCAACGACAATTTTTATGTTGGATATTTGCTTCATCCGCTCCATAGACTTTTGATCTTTCCCATCTTTTACAATGTGCTCTCCTTTTGTGCCTTATATATCCATGTATGTATGAAAGTATACTCTACTCTTTTGCTTGCGGATAGATAGAGGAGTAGGAGATTTTTTTGTGGATTTGTTTGGTCCGGTTTATTGAAGAGGGGGGATAAGATGGAATAGAATGGAATGACCCTTCCATTCCAGATTAGACAAATCCAAATTCCACAGAGTCCAAACCCACATAATAATAATAGTGAGTTGAAGAGAGCATTGTTCCTCCTCTTCCTCCTCCGTAAGTACATACATTCTTTCTCTTTCTGCTTTCTCCATGCTCAGGCTAACTAACCCAACTGACATAAATGTGGAAGAGGAGGCGGAGGAGGAGAGAGGAAGAAAGATGAAGTGGATGGAATGCAGGCAATGAATTTCATTAAGAACAAACACTACTACACACACATAGAACCTCAGTCCATGAACCCTTTCTCACATTTCTCATCTTTTTTCTCTCCGTAGTTTTTACGGAACAGCGACAGACTCATGCAGGCATTGCAGTTTACACACATATTCTTATGGAATATCCAATTTTTGTATTACGTTTTCTACTTGTATGACCAATTATTTAATTTCCTAAACCAAAAAAATATCAAATGTGCAATATTTCCGCCTAGTGAGGGAGAAGCGCAACAGGGCCGCAGAAAAAGAAAGTTATAGTCGTATGAACAAGTGTGCATTGAAGCGTCGAGTAAAAAAGGAAAGTTACAAAATGAAATTTTGTCTGAAGAAGACGAAGAGAGAGAGGAAATGAATGAGAGGAAGGAAAGGAATTCGTTTATTAAATGTCCATGTTTATTGCTTTTACTTAGAAAGAGTTAAATAAAAAAAAAGTTGCATGTGTAACTCATGATGAAATAGTAACTAGAAAACAAGCAATATCATCATACCGACATGCAGGATTTTCATAATAATAAAACGGGATTCCTCAACGTATAATTGTGAAACTGCTGCCAGTATAGCTTGTAAGAATTTCTGCATCTGCATTTTTCGGAGAAAGTCAGAAAGTTGCTGCTCTTGAAGAGAGCTGCATGCCTATAGGAAATACTTGAACTTGTTTACAGACTTCCATTGTAATGTTGGCAGCCGTGATCTCCATCTCATCCATCACTTTATTATTTCCCTTAGCAGTGGTGCAGGAGTTGTCTGGTGTGGTGTATTTTTGATTGCATTTTCGAGGAAGGAGTGGTTGTTTAGACGGACAAGTTTGGATTACAATCAATACCATTCCAAGCATGCAATGCATACATACCGTAGTCTCTCTCTCTCTTCCCTATCGCCCGTACGATCAGTCATTACTGATGAGAATCACTGTCCATTCAAATGATTGATCCGTGTTTGATTTAAGATAAGACACATGTCCACCACTTTTCTATTTTTTTCCTTTAATGAAATGTCATTGCATGCCTATATCCTTGTTTGCATTCACTCCCTGTCAAGTTTATTTAGTGCATTTTAAATAATGTAAATGAGGTTTTGTTGTGTGTAGCATAATTAGCGAGATGATGGAAAAGAGAATCCTTGGTGCTTATTAAAAATTATTGCATTTCCGTGGCACAGAGAGAGATGAAACGAGGCAGAGGATTGTGACAAGCTTAACGTGTTTTTTTTAAAGAGGACAATAATATAATATCCTACATGGAACACGATGTCATCTCATCTTTAGAGGAAGAAGAAGAGTTCCTCTCTCAATGAATGGACGGATGGATGCGTCAAAGGAATGTTCAAAACTCAATTCTTAATTCAATCCTTGTCCTCACACCACAACAATGAATAGGAACGATGTCGTCCTCTCCTCTTTTCTTTTCTTATAAAAGTCAGTTCAAATTGAAACCTTAATTGTGTAACATGACACGTAACGTTATCAAATGTCTCTTTAGAATGGATGGATGTATGTTTTTTTGTGACTGGTTGTTGTTTGTTTGGGTTTGGTTGCATTTTACATGCATTTTAGATTCCTCATGCTTCATCTTCTTCTTCTTCTTTCTTACCGACCGACTTGACTGTACTTGAGTGGGAAGGGAAGCAATCAGAGTGGATGAACAAACACGAGTTTTCCATACAAGTGTCTGCTTCCTTTTTTAATCCTTTCGGCAATGATTATACACAATGAGAAAAAGTCACTGGTTTGCGTGGTGCATTGACTTTGATGCGTTTAAATTATATCTTACGTGTCCGGGGCTCCTTCCCTCTCTCTCACTCGTTGACTAACTGCAACACTAATGACGTGCTAGTTGACTAATGAGCAATCCAATTACTCTCAAGTCAGGTAAATCAAGGAGAGTAATTATATTTGATGTAAGTTATACACAGAGAGAAAAGAAAAAAGGATGACCGACTTGACTAACTAACCAATCTGCTTCATTAAAAATGACGCTGGGGAATAAAAATATTTAGGTAGGTATCTACATACTATGCCCAGGAAAGGAAAAAGAACCAGTTGCATTGGTGGCTTACGTGACATTATTAAATCATTCTAATTTTTTTGCAACACGCCAAACGATATATATATATATTCATTCCCCTACGCACGTTTCCTTCATTTGCATAAATTGGTTCCGTTACACAAAGTAAAGAGTTTGTTGACTCAAAAGCCATCATGATGTCTGTCCAAGTTCCTTTTCCTAATTAATTACGGATGACATAAGAAGTTTGCTGAGCAGAGAGAGGGTGTAATTAATACTTGACTGTGGGCTTTTTTACCTTTTCCCACAACAGAAAAAAAAACTCGTTTGTGTACTTATTCTTAAAGCATGGTCAAAGTCATTCTCAATCAGTCATGAGTTACGGGCACAAGGGTGATTAAATTGACTTATTATATTTATTTGCATTTTTTCCCTTTATCGAACTTTTTCAACGTTCCGTGCACTAAAATTTTATGATCCGTGAGTAGTTTACCAATACCATTTAAACTCTCTTTCTCTCGACAGGAAGATTGATTTTTCAGACCATCCTTTAATTTGTTTCAATTGACTCAGATAAAAAATGCAATTGATTTAATAGAAATTACATGGTATAATAACCACGTCTAATTGGTATTATGCGGTGTGTATTGCAAAAATCGTCCAAAAAAGTGAAGTTGGTATACAATTAAGACCGAGGAAATGTAGCTGGCTGGTGAAAGATTAATCCTCTTTGAATGTTTAAAAGGACAGGAAAGTAACAGGTTATTGAATTAGAATGTCATATGGGTTTACTACACATAATTCCTTCCTTTGTCTCCCAACATTACCACCAACTTCTTCCGCCGTTGAGGCAACCGAGTGATTTCCCAGCAGGAATTGACAGTTACCTACCTTTTAAATAATGTGCAACGTGAGAACTACCTTCTACATCCATGGGGATATATAGCAGCAGAGGGAAATCAAGTTGTTTCCTTTCATTACCTTTATGCCATGGTTTCATTATTTCATGCAGGACACATCCTTAGCCACAACAGGTCGCAGAACTATGGGGAGTTTTGCTTTTTGTTGACTGTCGATCCGTGATGTGATGTGGGAAGGAAAAGTTGACAGATTACTTTATAAAACTCGTCCGTCTACCAATTCATATCTTGACAAGACATGCTTCTCACGTGTTAAAACACTGATGATCATGAAGATATAGATACCATACATGTAGCACTTACCGACTCGAATGTTCACAATTAATCTAATTAAAAAGTGGAATCAGGGAAGCAAGAGAGAAATACTTCATGTTGTTTAGACTCCAATATGTTTTGATCCTTGTATCGATCCTCCGTCAAACCAAACCTGTTGGCCAATGACATGCAGATTGACCTCGCTTCGCTTTTGAAGAAACCTTAGGAAGGAAGCCAGCTGCAATTTATCCCCAGAGCAGTTCGAGAGGTCGTACAACGCTTACACTAGTAAATATTTAATTCATTGTTGACAAAACCATTTTGTATTTACAAAGTTATGGGAAAGTGGATGTCATGGATCATTAACGGCGTATTATATTCCTTTCAGACCTTCTTATCGATCTCTTTTACCCAATCCTTTGTGTTCTTGATTACATGTTTTACATCACTCTCAGGATAGCGGCGTTCTGCGAACGATTATCTATTGACGAATGAATGTGCCGCCTCATCTTTGGCCACCGGAGTGTTATATGCCCTGTAGAAAGAAAGTGTAATTATTGAATTGGCAACGATTATTGTAACATGGGAGAGAAATGAAGGCAGAGAAAAGCGTGTAGGTTTACATTCAACTCGAGCACAGTGTAATCTAATGTAATGTAATTATACGTCTGCCTCTTCTGCTGCAGAACGTTGGCTCGAACCAACCAAAAGTTTACATACAAGCTTTATAAGCATCTGGTTGAAGTTGGACAAAGAGAAAGAGAGAAAGAAAAGAGAAGAAGAATTCAAGTGCCATGTTAGGAGAGTGAAAGTAGGGTGGAACGAGTCTAGGAAAGAGAAAGTAGAGAACAAATGGTAATTAGAAATGAAATGAGGGTGTGAAATTTCACTCATTACTTTACCATCTTGTTTTTACTTGCATGCATCTCCCTTTTAGTCTGTGGCGACTGGCAAAGTAAGGAGTCAGAGAGGGAGAGAGAGAGAGTGAGTGAAAGTTGACGTAGCAGTGATGGAGAAAATTCCAGTTACACTTGGAATTTAATTCTTTCTTCTTTTTCTCTTTCGTTGTGTAATTTGCGTTGTTGGTGTGCCATTTCATTCTATTCCGCGTTTGTGTGTTTCTTCTTATGTATAATAATTTGCTTAGTTGGTTGGGTTGGGTGGTTGGTTGATCCATTAGGAGACAAATGAGCAACTTTCACTTTCGCCTCTTGTTCTTAATTCTAATTCATTTATAATGTCGTCTCTCTTCTCTCTCTCTTTTTCCTCCGTTGTTTTCTCTTTTCTTCTTCTTTCTTTCTTTCTTTCTCTCCCATTCAGCCAAAATGCGAGGAGGAATTACAGAAAGAGACGGATGCGTTGATGAAAATGAGACGGAATGGTGACGAAGAGGGAATTAAAATAAAAACCACTGTTAGAAAATGTACAAAAGTGAGAATAAAAAAGAAAGATATGACGGAATGAGAGCAACGTTGATGTTTCTAAAGTATGACACAGGACATCACGTCATAATGGAATGGAATGACAGCATTGCGACATTTGCCAAACGATAAAGATTTTAATCTCTTTGTCGTAGAGAGAATCTTTTGCAAACAAAGCATAAGAAGATGAGGCAGAGGAAATAACGTTTTATTTTTCTGCTGACTTGTAATTTGAGAGAGAGAGAAAGTTGGATGGTGATAAGGCTCCCCGGTTGAGATTAGATTCGATGAGACGAGGCATTAATTTTCCTAAACATCTTGACAATTGTGTAATTGCAGTTTTGAGCCTGTGTGTACCAGGTTGCACTTTACTTTGGTTGGAAGGAGGAAGGGAAAGAGAAAGTCAAGTCAGAGTCAAGTCTGGTTTTGGTTTTGCTCTTTGTCACTTATCTCCGTCTAACTCGGTCCTTGCTGTCGCGGTTGCTGACTGGGGCAGAAATTTGAATAATTGTTGTCTACCGGGTTCTAGAGGTTGACATTGATAAAGCATCGTCAATGTCAGGTAGGAGAGAAGGTGGAGATGCAGCCTTGTCTTTTGCCTTTAGCCCATAGTCGTAATAATTTTGACAATAAAGTGATTTTTATGATTTGATGCTTCTCGTAAGTAAAGTGAAAGTGAGGTTGATCCGAAAGCTCAGCAGATAATTCTAATTCGAAGGAGAGGAATGGAAAGCAAAGAACTCTGATTGAAATGTATTTTAACGACATTGAAAGAAATAGCGATGGGTATTTTAGCTACCGAATAGGCAAGCTCCTTGCTGCGTTAGTTAGGTGGTGAAGCCCTAACAATCCTCCTCAAATTATGGTCGTCTCTTTATTTTGGTGCAATGAGCCATGTCTTTTCACTTTGCGGGATGGAGGAGAGAGAAGAAATATGCTTCAGTGCCGACTGGTTTTGCATGTATAGATATTCAAAAGGAGGAAGACATGAAAGAAAGGAGAGAAAGAGCATAAGCGATAGCATCAGCGGGCAGGGGCATCAGAATCATCATCATCATTCAGTCAAAACCCTTTCTCCTTTGTCTCCCTTCCTTCCACCAAGAGAGAGAGAGAAAGTAAAGGCATTGAGAGGTTTTCCGCTTTCCTCCTCCATCGAATGAAATTTATTTGAGGTCCTTACATAACGTAGAGAGAGAGGGAGAATACAGTATGTCAGTCCATTTCACATAGACTCTAGAGAGAAAGTGAAAATATATACGCATGGAATGGAATGTGCAAAGTGTGTGCATGCGAATTTATATATGAAACAATTTATTCATGGCTATTGGAACCATCCTTCATATTTTAATAGATTTTATTTGTAGACTTTATAAAACTGGGGTTGAGGTTAGAATTACCTACTGAAATGGATAGAAACAAGAGCCAAGGAGAAAATATGTACTTTCAGAATTATTTGCATTTCTTCTTGAAATAGGATGCATGCGTTGCAGTCTCTGAGTTCCTATCAGTTACACTCGGAAGTCGGAGTCATGGTATTTACATTGTTGAATCGAAGAGAGCTTGGGCTTTATAACTTGTCTTTGGCATGGGGGCTTGGCTTAAAGGAGTAGAGAGACCCCACGCTGGGGATAATGTCCGCTATTTGCCATTTAATTTCGATATATGTATGATTTCGAAACCACTTTTGAATTGAGTTATTAACTACAAGGGAAACCGCAGAGGAATGAAATATTATGGGAATGTTTCCAAACATTGGTTTTTGGGAGAAAGTCTCCTCTCCAGAAGAATGGGCTTTTACTACACACAGTCCCAATTTGTGTCTCTTATTACCCCACTCTTGTAGCAAATGAAGAAAAATAACTGGTGTTGGTGATTTATGCCTTGAATCTTTGGAATTGCAGTTGATGGATGGGTACACAAGACAACTTGAAAGCACTTTTTTTTTGAAAAAAGTTAACTTTTTATTGCATTGCTGAGATACTTCCCCCTTTCTGTAAAGTCACCTAAAAAGACTTGAGCGGTGTTTTGTTTCATAGCTTCCTTATCGAGAGGGAAGGAAGGAAGAAAGGGTAAATAAATACTTTCACTTGTACATCGAATGGGAGGAATGAGAGGAGAGGGAGAAAGAAAAAAAATGAGATGGAGTTTGGTTGGGCAAACACAAGAGAAAGTATCGGCAGGTAGGCATTCTGATTAGATTGGTTGGAGCCTCGTCTTCCTCTCTCCCAATCTTAATTTGAATTGAGTTGATGATGTCGAGTAGGATTAAAAAGTTAATCTAGTTTCCTCTTCTGCTGAAGACAAGCTAAGCACATTCTCCCAACATTACCATAATTTCAATACTCTTCCTCTGCTCATCAGCCTCTGCCTGCCTGCCTCAAGCAGAGCTACTGTCTGCCTGGGATCACTTCCTCTCTTTCCCTTGCTTTCCTTTTTCTAAAAAAAAGTTAGTACCCAGGAAACATACGCAAAGTTCATGTCAATAACTAAATCCCTTACCTAATTTAATCTAATCTAATCATTGCACTACTACTCAACTCGTCTCTTCAGTTCCTAGAGATGCTTCTTCATCTTATTAAAGGGAAACGTCTCGTAGTTGTTTTGTGGAAATTAAAAAAATAGGCAGAGTTTTATACTTTGTTTACTCAAGAAAACATGGCACAGGTGGATAAAAAATCAATGGAGAAAGTTTCATTCTTCTATGCTTAAAAATGATTATTAAAAAATTTGATTTCAGCATAAAATTTCATTGCTTTTGTAATGGCAGCTAATCTATAAAAATTTATAAGGAAAAGTTGTCTTGACACTGACCATCACATCCACTTTGAGTGCGGTGAAATGACATGTCCAACTCAAACATAGCATCATCATTGCATTAATGCATCTGTTTCCTTCCCCCCATCATCATCTCAACTTTCTCTCTCTCTCTCCCCTTCCTCCTGCATGTGGTTTCCGTCCAAAGTTTTACTTATTTGTTTGTCAACATTTCTCGAAAGCGTTTGCTTGGGTGACACTTTCACTTCCACTTAACGCATTGCAATTCATTTACAATGGGGAGATTCTAGTGCAATGTGATGACATTTACGCACTGTCTCTCCCTCTCTCTTGGGTACTCTTAACAGTCTGGAGATGGAAGGACATTTCATTTGAGCGAATTGCAGTAGGGTGAAAGCAAGATTTGGAGAGAGTCTGTGAGTTTATGAGTTTTTTATGTCCTCTCAACAAACTGACCGGGAAGGCAGAGGCAGACATAGACATGGTAGTGTAGTGGAATCAAATAAAAAAGCAACTAAAGATGGTTTTGGCCTCTTGTCTTTTCCCTCATCTTTTTTCAACCTTATGATTGTCCAATCCAATCTTGATGGTTCTTGCAGCTCTTGAGAGCTAAGTTATAGAGACCGTGCTGTTTACATTTCATTTCCTTCAGTTTGATTAGATTAGGAGCCCGTTACAAATTGTCCATCTGTGACCACTGCATCGAGATAAATGCGAATTTAATGGGACATTTTAAGTAGATGAGAAACTTTGTGTGGGATTAGGAAATGCAAGACAACTGTCGAATTGAGATGTGGAGTACCTCCCATTTCACACGTAGATTTAACTTGACACTTTCGTTTTATGAGTGTCATCTAATCAAGAGGATGGCCCCACCGCACCGCATACACAGGTTCCGATTAAGTGTGCCCATAACACGGTTCATTCATAAATCTGGTAAAAAATAATCCTCATCAAAGAGGCAGCCTACTCCATTTTAATACTTTGGATGGGATTAAAAGGAACATATCTTTCATTGGCTTGATGATAGGCATAAACTCGCATATATGAATTTTGTGTGTGAGAGTGAAAGTGGTTTGATGATGCTTTCATTATATACCTACTTTTGGAGCCTTTGAGAAGCTGATATGAGGGCCAAGAAGAAACCACAGAGAAAAGGTGGTCGGCAAGTTGAAGATAGTCATTGCCTTAGGTGGGGTTGGGCTGTCCAAATAAAGTCGTAGATTTGAGTTGTGTTTATTACACAACTTTTAGGCTTTTGGGGGGACATGATTGTTTTGTTACTGTTGGTCCTTGTGGTTGTTGTTGTTCTTCCCTACATACATATCCAACATAACTTTCACCCCCTGATATGCATTTATACATCTGCTTACTCATCATTTATCCTAAGGAAGTAGGGCTTTAATTTTACTTCTCTTCTGAACTACCACAAAAGCAAAGAGAAGGTAGAAACGAAGGGTGTGATTAATCTCAACCTAAAGTTTTGTTCTACCCTTGTTTTATAGTCACCACGGGAATAACTCTACTTAACAACAATAATAATAACAAAGCCACGATAACAATTTCATGTTAAGTACTGTATAAATTCATATGACCTTTCTTAAGTTACCAGGAGGGTGCAAAAATTGTTTGTCAGGAGGCAGTTTGGCAGCAAAGGTTGCCCGAGTAAAAGTTGCATAGTTTCTTGTGTAATTCTTTCCTTGTAATAATGACAGATCAACTCAAAACACGGACATTATTCACTTCCATAACTACTCAATAGTCTCTTAGCAGGGCATTTATATTCCACGTCAGTTACCCCTTTGGAAATTCGGCACTCCTTGATTTTGATTGGAAGTTTTCTTTCCTCGATCACTTTTAATTATTACATAAAGTGAATCTATGGAGGACCAGGGAGAGGAAGTGGAGAAGGCGAAGGCAGGAAGGCTTGAAGCGAGCAATTCTTCTTCAAGTTTTCACTTCCGTTGTTACTCTTTAATATGCCAACCGCCTCAGTCCCTTTGAAGGAATTTAAATCTGGATCTTAATGTAAATTCATTCATTCATTCATTCATTCACTCATTCATTCTCTCTTCTTGAAGCAAGGCGGCGGCTGCCATCGAGTCCCAGAGCAGGAGAGGTGGTGCAATAAAATGAAATGAAACGAAACCAAATGAAGTGAATGTTTGCTATAGTTTTTAATCACAGGCTTTATCTCTTTTTAACTTTTCCAAAAGTACTTTTCTCTCTTCTCTGCTTTCTTTGCATGAGTAAAAGTCCTCAATTGGCTACTATTTCTTTATTGAGCCTCATTACATTTTTCCTTATCTCCTTTTCTCTCTGCTGACTCTTTGAAACCAAAGAAGTTTCAAGCTTTTTGAAGTTACATTTTCAGCTCATCAGAGAATGTTCATTTACTCTCTCTCTCTCTCTCTTGCTCTTTACTTTGACCGTGTTTTCCAGCTTCGGTTTACTTTCAAGAGGAGAGAGGACTTTTTGTGAAGCCTCTCTGTCTTTTATAACAAAAAAGCACGTAGACCCGTTTGAGGCGTTATTCTTTAAAGTCTTTTTAAAGAAAGAATCCTTCGTTCGTTCCCATTTTGAATTGAAAGTCGTCTTGATGAAGTAACATTCAAATATAAGAGACTTTTTAACCCTTGTACTTTTTGGGACCAAAAAGAATGGATGAATAGCTCTTCATTTAGGTTTTTGGGAGAAGATAATGAGATCAGGTTGGCAATTTAAATAAATACATATGCATCTCTCTTTCAACCTATCCTATTCATTTTCCTTTTATACCTTTCACATTTACCAAAAGGGCTCCTCTTTAATCAAAAGAATTTTGAGTGTGAAGGTATTTGAAGACTACTTCCTGACGTCCAAAGGCAACAAGGCGTATATAGAAATATTGCGAAAAATTATTGCTTGCCACAGAAGTATCTTTTTTAGGTGCTTTACTTTGTGTTGTCTGCTTTAAAATAGCGCCATAAAAATTTTCAACGATTTCCAAGAAGAAGAAGAGCAGACGAAGATACTATTCTTTTATATCATGTCCAAATTGGTCTTTGTTCCCTGCACGAAGTAATAAAAAGACAATTTTCAGTAAATATTGTCATGTCTCCTAAATCAAATATGGAAAATAAAAGTGGGAGAGGGGAGAAATAAAAAAAAGTGGATGAAGGAAGAAAGTTGTGGAGGAACGTCTCGTCTCTCCCTATCTGCTTTCTCTTTTGTTCCTTTTCTCTCCACCTTCAATTACACGTACTATACAAGGGAAAGGTTTCCAAATGTTAATCGACTTCAGCACCCTTTTTTTTGTGTTCACTACTACTTTGTTTTTTTGAGTTCATGTGTTCATACTAATGCGACACTTAGGGGGGGAACTTGTAGAAAGACATGAATTATCTGGCAAAGCCCTCATTGAGATGGAGGAGGATGCGGGATAAATAATAAGAGAAAAGTGTGAGACATAGACTTGAATTTCAATTTATTACATTTCGTGTTTGATATTTCAGAGGTTGTGTTTCTCCTATTAAAAAGTAATACAGGATGACACTATTTGACAATCCTTCGTGGTTTAAGACAGCTTTGTGTTGTATCTACACATTAAATTGAAATGTATTTTTCTAAAGTCCTTTTTTTTAAAAATCAAATTTTATCTCGGCATTTCATACATAAAGAAGAATAAGTTGTGATAAATGCACCAAACTTGAGTGGCATAATAGTGTCTTGGAAAGAAATTTTGCATGGCGTTATTGGTTTATTGTCTTTCACATCCTCTCACTTCACCTTCCTCCTTGCATTTCCTCCTTTCTCTCAAGAGAAGAGCGGA
>JAQIWU010000315.1:0-28585 GCA_034696445.1 Isotomiella minor
AGGCAAGATGCTACACGCGTGCACGGCACATTGTTGGTGCTGCTGCTGCTTACAATCAATGGCTTCCGTACAGTTCTCTTACACTTGAGACTTGTTTCACATCACAAATCCTTTGTCCTCCGACCAATGATGATGTGACAAAAATAATAATTAAAAAGACCAACTTATTTCTTAAACAATTTGGAGAGGAAGAGAGTGCAAAAGTCAGTGGAAGTGGATGCCAGCCAGCACTGCCTAAACGTTGTTGGTGCGTTTAGAAGTTAGCTGAGCTATCCGAAGCAAACGCAAATCCGAATCCAGAAGGTTTTAAAAAGTAGTTGAAGAAATCGGTCTAAGCTTTAAATTGAGTTATGAGAAGGAACAACGGCGTGCACAAACCAACTCAACAACAAACCTCTGCTCTCGTCTTCACGACGCTGTTGGTGCTGGTGAAGAAGAAGAATCTGCAAAATTCGTTCCGTTCTTCGGTTTCGGGTTTAAAGTTAAAGTTTTGACTTTGAAGAAGGAAAGTAACGTAAAGGGCAATTTCGGGATTAGGAGTATTAGTTAATGTGAAGTTGGGACTTTCAAATGCAGCCGTTATACCACCGATGATTCCCGTCAAGTTTGTACTACTATTAAAAAGAACGAGTTAAAAACGACGAAGCTGCTTCAGATACAAAGTTGGGTTTGGATTTGGATGTGTCTTGGTTTTGTTGATTTGAAAAGAGGATGCTCTCGTAAAGAAACAACGTCTTCTTCACCTCTTCTTCTTGTTTCTTCTTTTCCATATTGCGTTTTCCTTCTCTTGATGATGATCACAAGGCAATTTCTCCGCCCCGTGAACTGAACTTAAACGATGGGTCCAAATCCTGTCCAGTTTTAACACTTTTATTATTATTATCATCTTCATCATAGTCTGCTCTTCTGTCTTTCAATTTGGAATTAAACGGCGATCCTTCATTATCATACTAGCATTTCTCCGCGAATAAACCCAATTAAAGACTTCTTTCCCGGCCATACGAATACTCAGACTGCTTAATTGAGGCCTTGGTTTTTTAATTAGTTAAAAGTTATCACCAGGTTCTTATCCAAGCACCTACCGTCGTCCCATCATCATCCATTACATCTTCATGCCTTGTTCAATGTTTTATTCCACTTTGCTGATCCGTTTTTAGTTTCTTTTTCTAAAGCTGGACAGATGAGGTGGACAGGCAGCAAACCTTTCCACTCCAACATTAATTGGACTGTAGGATTTTGAATTGCAAATGAAGACATGTGAGAAGCACACAATCAAAAAGCTTAAAATATCTCGGATTTAAAATAAATGAAGACAAGTATGCATCTCGTTGGTCTGATGGAAGATTCGCGTAAAAAATAAAATTTATCTTTCTGTGACTGATTTCCAAAAGATGATACTAATGCGTTGAATATGCCCAAATTTTAAACTGGAACGCCATTTTGACAGCCTCTTCCGGGAACGGTGGGAACTGCAAAAGAAAAGAAGGATGAGCATTTTTCACGTTTGACTTTGACTTATTTCGCACAGTTGTGAAGCATTAATTTGCTGGTTAAAAAAATCGAGCAAGTTGACATCGAAATATGCTAAAGCTCATAGCATTTCTGCATAGCATAGCTCAACTCATGAACAATGGTTATACGCAGCCATGGCTAACTTATAACTGAGTTCCTCAGGTCAAACTCTTCATTTCCGTGAATTGAATTAATTCGTATGACAATTGGCAATGCGCAAATGGATTGAGAAGTAAATTCAAAATTACCATTGTCCCTCGAACCTTTTTTCTTCTTCTTCTCGAGAGAAGATTTAACTATCATTCATATTGCATATATGCGAGAAAACAATTTGGTAAAATATTGTGCCATAAATTACGTAGGTTAAAAGTTCTTGAGAGTTATATTATGCAGGTTCTAAATTACCTACTTCATCCTCATGGACAGTGAGAGAGAAGTGTAATTGATTACCGTGGAGAACGAGTAAAACCAGTACCAAGGTATATAGGAAAATGTCAATTCATTCATTGCACTGACTTGACGTGGGTAATTACTTTTTACTTTTAATGAGTTACAATGCAAAGTATTATCCCTCCCTCCAGGGACGAGGGACAGGGGTGAATATATGGTACTTTTGATTGCAAAAAAAATTATTCGAGTCCCACATTCTCTTTCATATTGAGTCTATCTATCAACCAAATCCTGTCATCATTTCTTTATGGATTCTTGCAGTAGTTGTGGTGGCAACAAAGAATCTCAAATTGAATACAAAGTCACATAGAATCATCTATCTTTGGGGTAACCTTTTACTCGCGTATATTTTTCGTACTCATTTGTCATTTCGAACTCTAATTGTTTGCATGCCCACCACACTGTAGTGCATTGGTTGGACAGGTCCTCTCAGTGAAACACTCTGTTATGGAATGAGAACAGGGTTATTACTATCAAGCCTGTGGTGGGTGTTGTTTTTATACCTTGACTTAATTTTTTTGAGTTGTGAAGGAAGAGCGACCTTTTCTATTAAGTTTAATTTTAGCCTAAATCACCATCACTCGCTTGATTTGACAGTGGAAGCCTCCTCTTGAGTATTTTTGCAACATGTATAGAAAGAATGTGCATCTTTCTTTCATGACGTGGGACGTGGTTGAAGAAAATGTTTCGCCAAGTTTAATATCATAGTTTAGTGCATGTGTAAATGCATGTCTCAAAAGTCACAAAAGATATTTTGTCATGTCATATCCTTTTACAGGATGTGTGCAAAGAAAGTATGTAGGAATGAGTGAGGAAGAGTTTCTCTCATTCCCCACAGTAGACAAGTCGACTTCAACAGTACGAGGTTAAATCTGTCCGTCTCAAGTTCATTTTTCAATAAACTAAAAGTACAATGATTAAAACTAGCACTAACTCCTGAAATGTATCATGACCCAATGACTTTTACTTCTGTCATAGGAACCTAAAAGTCTTCTCTGTCAAGTCAAGAGATCCAATGCATACCGAATAGTGGTGGATTTTTGCTATGAGTACCTATACTTTCACCATACTCTCTGGTACCTAGTTATTCATTTCATTTGTTATCATTAGGGATTATGCAACAAAATAATTATAATTGAGGCCCTGCTTGCTTGTCCTTCTTACGCACCGATGCCCTACACCAATGTCCAAAGATATCTACCTACACTACGACATTCACGAGAAAGTACTAAAGGTACATCCTATGCAGTTGGCTTGGTGATCGACCTTAACACTATGACTAAAGACACAATAAACTGTAATCTTTATTACGCTTTGTCCAACGTTCTCCATTTTACTACAGGCTACAGTTTCATGGGACAATATAAATGCCTGCCGAAGAAGCGAAGACGCAAGCATCATGATGATGAGCGTAAGTGTTTCTTTTAAGCTTGACATACCGGCAATAGGGTTCATTCTCCATATTAATTTCTCCATCATTTTTACATTTTTGTATGAAAGGGAGTCTTAATGAATAATAATTTTTGTTACTTTATATTTGGCACTCGTTTTGTCTTTTTAGATTCTTATTTATCAATCATTTGGTTGATTCCCAAGTCCACTCCCCTTCTTCTTGTCTTTTTTGTTCATCGGAGAAGACATTACCTTAGTACTATGGCTGGACATTTCAGAGGTGCGAGATATAGGGAGGCTGTGGTGGATTGTTGCAATGGTGTGACCACAACAGGGTACAAATTTACACTGGAGAAAGTAAAGGTTGCACAAGATAGCTACACACAGACACACAAGACAAGAAGGAAGGGGAAAGCAAAAGAAGGTGGTTGGTGGTACATTTTACAGGTATTTATATCAAAAGTGTTGAACCACACAATAACGACACATATAAAAGCACACACGACAAATGTGATTATGGCAAAAGCACGTGGCTTTTAATAGCTACACACAAACACCATAGACTTGGGATAGGAAGAACCCTTAATTGTCCAAAGGGGATGAGTATGTGTAGAGGGGGAAGTGTATAGGGTCTTGGCACGGGGGGATTCAGGGGGTGTGTAGAAAGGGAGCACGATAAGAGAAGACCATAAGCAAGGTGGAAAGGATGAGAGAAGGTCAGGTCAGGACAGGAGGATTGGTGGTGGGTTACAAGAGACTCGTACTCCTTGGCTCCACTTCCACCTCCACGTTTTTGCATCCCATATGACTTTGAGTGAAAGTGGAGCCAAACCAAGAGCCGTGGCGTCGGAGAGGGTCGGCAAAATATCACTTTCTCCACACTTTCTCTCTCGGGACACTTGGCTAAGGCTATGGACACACACAAAGCATTCATGGGATGTACTGCTGAGAACATAACAAATTGAAAGTTTGCAACAATTACAGAACATTTTGACATTTTGACATCAACATCTAATGAAACATTCAGTCAGCCTTAAAACTCCCTACAAATATCCTTACTTTCCCCAAGACTTTTTGATTTTAAAGTACATCATGGGTACTTCCAATGACTTCAATTTTTGTCATAGGAACCTAAAACTCTTCTGTCAAGGTGGAAGTGGTTAACGCTATCTTATCAGACAGCATATGACTTTCACTTATGCGAGGAAGAGGCAAAGCAAATGCTGATTTAGATAAGCTGTGAGGCTTGCCTTTGTTCAGAAGAACTTTGAGATATGATTCGATTCATTCGATCGACAACGCAGCGGCAACTTGGCTCAGCTGGGTTTGGAATCAAATCCAAAAGAGGAAAATTGGGGTCGTCTTTGAACTGTCAATTTCTCCATTCCAACAAAAAGGACACTTTTTCCTGTCAGGACAGTGGTATTGGTCAGTTTGACCAATATTACCCCAAGGAAGCCTTCTCCTCACTCGTGGTCTCTATAATATTCCAAGGAGGGATTGACATCTTCACAAATTATGACACCAAACGAGGACTTAAAACACATCTCTAACGCCATGGAGACAGGCATCAAGGGACCCCAGTAACCTATAGGTTTGCTCTCCGGGTAAGCCCTTATCTTACCTTGCTTTATTTATTAGAGTCGCTCAAATGATGATCATGTTTTGGTTTCTGTAGCTGACTTGAAACAAGTCATTAAAAAAACTATAAGGAACTATTATACTACAATCAGTCAACGACAGACAACCCAAAATGTTCTCAAGGGGACTGTGCAGTCGTCGTATTTTCCAGTCCCACCAGACCTTCCTCACAGATTTCACTTTTTACACCACCAAATCCACCCCCGTCGTCTCTGCAGCTTTTGTCAAGAACAAAGGTACACCAAACTGTTCAATGCTTTGTCTTATGTCGACACTTTCATGTTTATTTTTATTTAATTTTAGATGCTGCACAGGATTTGAAACGAGAGCTGACATCGACCGAAAGAAATTTCATTACTCCTGTGAGAGCAATGCAGGAGTTTTTGTTGGAGGCGAAGGACCTTAATGGGTTGAGGAAGACGATGAGACGGTCTCCACATGCTGACGAACCCCCCATGAGTGTCTTTTGGAGGAGGGATGTAGAAAAACGGTAAACACTTGCTTTCATACGTTACGTATGTAGCATTGGATTTGAATGGACCGTCATTGTAGTGCCGTCGAGGTATGGGGAACGATGGACGAGCTGAGGAAGGAAAAGCGACATCGTGTCCAAGAGGACGTGGACATCATGAGTGGTGCGTTGTCATGCTTTTTGTTAGTTGATGTATGTTTGTGTTTGTACTAATCTTGACCTTTTCATTCCTCCCTTTTCTAGAGTGTCAGTGTCTGATTGAATCTTTTAGACTGGTTTTTGAATTTCCTTGTGTGATAATTGGACAATTACTGAAATATTTCAGCACTGTCAACCATACGGAAAATAATAAGGAAATACCGCAGAGAATACAAAACTGAGAAAGTGGACAATCCTATCACAAATCTTTTCCAAGGATCCGGACGCATAGTGTTGGCTGCCGTGGCGATGTATGGGTTTATATTTCACAGCGTTAATCTCAACTTTGATACTGAGTGTCACTAATAACCCTCTTTTCGTGGTGCAGAAACGGAACAAATTTTGTCATCAAAATGTTGGCCTGGTCAATGACGGGATCACACAGTCTATTCGCTGAAGCAATTCATTCATTAGCTGACACTATTAATCAGCTCATTTTAGCATACGGGATCCACAAGTCTACACAGAAAGCCAACATCGAGCATCCATACGGTTATGCCAACATGCGACATGTTGCGTCCCTAATTTCTGGCGTAGGAATTTTTTGCGTGGGAGCCGGTCTCTCTTTTTACCATGGAATTACTGGTCTCATGAGTACCGAATCGATGGAATCTTTTTACTTTGTATGGGAACCTAAATATTTGTTGACTTTGTGAAACTTAATTTTGATATCTTGTTATTAGGCCTTCTATGTATTGGCTGGTTCGTTGACATCTGAAGCAGCTACACTTTACTTGGCAGCCAATGCCGTTAGGAAACGTGCAAAAGCTTTAAATATTAGTTTTAAGGATTTCGGTAAAGTCAAATCATTTCCATCCGTTAGACTTTTTAACTACAGTTGTGGTCGTACAATTTAGTATTGCGAGGAAGAGACCCATCTCTAAACGTTGTGATATTAGAAGATTCCGCTGCAGTGACCGGAGTGATAGTGGCGGCAACTTGTATGGCATTAACCGTGTACACTGGGTCGCCCATTCCAGACGCCGCTGGATCTCTGATCATTGGAGGCATTCTTGGTATGCAATTAGTCATTCAAGGACTCTATACTCTAACATACGTCTCGTATTTGTATTACACAGGAGGCGTAGCGTCATTCATTATATATTCAAATAGTGCAGCGTTGGTGGGGAGATCTATACCGTCGGATAATTTGGACAGAATTAATAACGAACTTGAGCAGGATGTAATGATTCGTGCAATTCATGACGTGAAAGGGATCGACATGGGAAACATGTTGGTTCGGTACAAAGCGGAGGTGGATTTTGATGGAAGGGAACTTACGAAAGCCTACATGGAGAAACAAAACTTCGTTAACATTTTTGAGGTAAGAGGTTTATTGATTCTCAAAGTTGTCAATGTATGGGCAAGCAACATTTTTTCTCTCCAGGAATTCAAAAATATCAAGACTGAAGAAGAGTTAGAAAGCTTCCTTCTAAAGCATGGAGAAGGGATTGTGGACACTTTAGGAGCTGAAATTGACAGAATTGAGAAAAAGCTGAAGCAAAATCATCCAGAAATTAGACACTGCGACCTTGAAATTTTGTAACGCAACAAATAGTCATTTGCCGCATGTATTTTTTAAATTGTCTCGTATAAACTCATTGTAGTCCATAGAAATTCTAGCCTTTAATAATGACTAACTGCACTAGCTCTTACCGCCAGACCATTGTTCCTTAAACTTAACCAGACAGGCACTCTGTAACCACATATACTTACTATTTTTGTTTTAATATGGGATGGTGCAAAGCCCTGAGCCAGACTAGTTTGCGTTGATTTTGTGGTACTGAATGCGTTGAACGAAGACGATATCGGCTTATAGCTATCTTTGAAAGCCGATCAATTTATGACTATATAAATTGCACGTACTAATTGTACTTAATATTATAAACAAAAGTACTCCTATTGTCAATTTCTCCCAGCGAGGATAGTCATTAATGACTACAGCAGTATTTATAGAAGAATTTTTATGAAATATGAATTGCCAGTTGAGTCTAGAAGAGAGAAAGCATTCATACAAAAGCAGTCTCATTATTACGGAGCGTCACAGTTGGCAAGGTGACTCCATATTTTACTTATTTCTGTGCAAACAAAATAAGATTTTTTGTCAAAGGTACGAAAAGATAATAAAACTGATTCACACTTTATGTTGTACACCCTCGCTTCTTTACTCTTGATTCATATTGGAAATGTCAATCAAATTTTCAATATCTTCTTCACCCATGCCTTCATCACGGCACCTGAAATAAACCAACATAGCATTGTATAATTAGCAATGTTCGGACGAAAGACGTAAACTTGTCACCTGCACAACTTATCACTCCAGACAGCTCCCCTATGACAAGCTTTCTTGAGGCACTTGCACTTGCATGACGCATCGTCCCAGTACCACTTGACACTGTGTGAGTAAGGGTGCTCACTCATTGAGTCTTGCTTGTCGAAACAGTCCTGCTTCTCATCCTCATTGACACATGTGCAGGCGCAGTTGTGAGGGTCGTACGTCTAGGAAAGTGATTACAGACTTATGGAGAAAGTATGTGGAGAAAGCATGGGTGTACCTGTTTCTCAGTACAGTGGTGCTTCTTCACAATGCAGGTACAGTGACACTGCTCATGCTGCTCCAGTTCGTACTCCACACAAACTTGGCCCAAAGAAGCATTGGCTGTGTCGAATTTGTACACCTATATACAAAGATGTAACAGTCTATCGTGACCTATAGGGACAAACTGTAGACAAAAAAGAGAAAGTTTCTTACGGGTATGCGAATCAGAGAGGTTTGACTAGGGAGACATGCTCGTGGATGGTGGCAGTGTCCAGAGCATCTCTTGACATTTGCAACAGAAGGAACAATTGCAACGTTGGGTCCAGGACTCTTCAACTGCACGGTTTTTAGAAAGGGCTTTGAACAATCCAAGTTTTTGATAGATCTGTGAATTTCACTTGGATGTGGACAAAGGCCTATCAAAACAATTTGTTATTGGATACATAAGTAGGCTCTACTCGTACGCTTCTTACCTCCTTCAATCAAGCGACCTTCGGTCCGCTCGTACTCCTGTCCTGATGATTCCACATCCGGAGGCCTACCTTCGTCCTTTATGAAATAGAAACGGAAATCCAGGCATTCGAGCCAATGATATATGAACGAATACTTACAAACAGAAATTCTCGCTCGGCTTTATGGTCAAAGCTACGGTGAAGGAATGATTTTGTACTTAGAAAATCCTTATTAGTCTTGAGATGCCCCGTGCATTCACCATAATTTGTGAAACAAGCAACCAGTAATATAATGAAAGGCTTCGTTGCTCTGCTATGCGTCATTTTACGTCTAATTGACTTGACGAAATTAAGGTAAATCAACATTAAATATGTTGATGAATAATTGCAAGATATAAAAAAAGAAGCTAAAGAATGCAAAAATAGAAGCTTGGAGTTCAAAATATAGCGACATTGGTGGTAGATATGAATCATTTACTTACTAGGCCAGAGGAAAACCGACCGGATGTGGGAAATGCGGAATTTCAATGTATTAAGCCAAAATTACTTTAAAATCAAATTATTAATTGACCACGTGAATCATGGAATGACGACAATAGGCTTTTTTGTTTGTTTGTTTTCTTATACACCTTGACTTGTTCTATTTAGAACTTGTTACGTCAAGGGCCTCCCTCTCACCACGTAAATTATGAGTAATTTAATTAGCAATCCATTAATGAATCATTCATCCAGCGTAATGTCTTCTTCCAAATCAGTCAATCAATTCTTTAGAGGAATACATATTCCACGGCGTAACTTTTCAATGTTTTGAATGCATGGAAAGGTCAAGGTTAGACAGTGAAAATTGTACAAACGACACATCCTTCTTTTCCTCAAAAAAGGAAATACCAAGGTACAAGGTCTAAGTTAAGGACTTAAACGTTCTGTGACCTTTCACATTTGTCTATTCAGTTCGTTGGTAAAAATTCTAGAACTCTCTCCTTTCATTATCCAGAATGACTCTTGTCAATGTCTTTGCTTATCCACCTACCTCTTCTCTCATACATGTTATATGTACAAGTGTTGGGTATCCTTATTCGTTGGATCAGGTTCACAAAATATATGCACAAAATATGAAATCCAAGCTCAGTTTCACCATTATTTTGTACCGGATAATTGTTTCCTTCTGAAATAAAAGATTGTTGAGTTGCCGTGTATCTCAAGCAGTGGTGAAATTGTATTCCTCCATAGGGTTATTCTTTCAGACTTGTATCCCCTGTCATGAATCCATTACATTCATGGAAATGGATCCTCTCCGCCATGGAAAACGGTTTACAATTTCAATAATAAGTTCCATGTTTATTAGGCTTGGGAGCATAAGAAGGTGAAAGTAGGTAGAAAGTACAATGCGAATACTTGGGCAACTGTCAATAGTAAATGAGTACGGATGTCTTTTGTTTTACTAACCGCTTGTTAATGCATATTAATCCTTTACTAATTTCGCTCCTGAGCAGAAGATTGAGAAAGAAAGGAAGGATAAAACAGGGAGGCAAGAGAAAGCTGATTGCCATTTGAACAAATGAACTCTTTGAGGACGATGGCCACAATACCAGAGTCGACAGGGTTTGTTGGAAACCACCAGTGGGGTCCAAGTTCCCCAGATAGCCATTACTTATCCTTTGACAACGACGCTAAATTTAGCGAGTCTTCTTCCTCATTCTACCATCGCTTTCACCAATCAGGACACCCTACAACAGACAGCTACTACGGAGGAGAGTCAATCATGAGCGGACTAAATGGTGAATGGTGCAAAAACGTTTTCAACGAGTCCGTTCCATCGACTCCTGCTAATTACAGTAACATGACGTCGTCGTCACTTCAGTCATCTTCCCAAATTTTGTGAGCAAAAAATATATGCAAATTAAGATTCCTGATTTAAGTTCTTGTCAAACCATTTTTGATTAAACATAGTTCCATTGCAATGGACATCACTTCGGATATTCATCATTTGGCAACATCGTCAACCTCCGAATATTCATCTCCACCCCATTCTCTCGTTGATAGTAGCGAATCTCACTTCACCCCACCTCCAGGAAATGGAAAAGGCCATCACGATGGACTGGATGACTTTGACTCTCAGACCAATCCAGGATACCAAAGTCGCCGAATAAAGAAGTCAAGGTTGATGTAAGTGTTTAAAAATGGCAATCAGCATTTCACTCTCAGGAACTATACGGTTTACAGTGAGCTGGACTGCGTTGGAGTCAACCACAATTTGAGCTGCGGAACAATCAATTGTAAAAGGAGGTAAAAGCAGTTACCAATTGATATGGCGACCTTAAATATCTGATATACATTTCTATAGGAAAAGTCACAGAGAAATTGAGAAAAAGAGACGAGATCTGATGAACAGTTACATTTCCCAATTGTCAAGTTTGGTCCCCTCTTGTCGATTATTTTTGAATCGAAATAATCGAAAGCTGGACAAGTTAACAGTGCTGCAAATGACGGTGCAGCATTTAAAAATTGTTGAGATGCAGTCAGGGTCAGGGTCAGGAGCCACCTACTGCAGTACTTTTATTGAAAACTATTCATAGTCTTGATCTTGAAGATGAAATACCAGGTATTTGGATACATTTTTTTGCTCAGTTACTTCCGCATGAGGTTTGACAAGAGAAAGAAAGTTGAATGATTATCAGAATCTGAGGTATTTCTATATTTTTTACAATGACATAGACATGGCTGAAGATGTCTATTTCAAAAAACCAATTACGATGGATCAGGTCAGGTTGCATGAATTTAAGGCTAACTGACTAAACTCCATCCGGTTGTGTCAAAATGGTTTGATAGTGAAGTGACAATGACCGACCTGATGCTTATTTTAGTCAAATTTTGACACAGCCACAAGTTGAAAGAAAAGAACTATATACACGCTTTTACATTCATGCAACTATATCTACAACCCCCTTCTAAAATTCATCAAGAATATCAAGAAATGATGACAACATACGCGGAATGGTCTGCTGGATGAATAAGGATTCCATTCCAATTCCACACATTAATACTTTTACAACCTGAATTTCATCCCTTTCTAAATAAAGTCTCAACGGGTATTTGCAGGTGCCAATTTCCATTTACAAAGCAACGTCACATCAAATCAAACGGAAGGCAGAAGGAAGGACATTCATAAAAGGATGACACTTGGAAGTGTGTCAAGGTGCCCCCAACAATATTGCACTTGATCTCTTCAACAATCCTTTTGTATTAACCAAGTCATTCATTGTAGAATTCAGATAGAATGATTTAGAAATGCAATGTTTAACAGTTGTAAAATAAAAGTTATACACATTGAAATAAATTATACGTACGATGTCTCATAATTTTCCATGACCTTCCAGGTTCCGCAATTAAACTCCAACACTACACCATCATTAATATTAATTAGTTAGTTCTCTCTCTCTCTCTTAACCAAGCCAAGCTATATTTGCAATGTGTGAATAGAGGATTTCGCTTACTCAGCCAGAATTCATTTGCTCAACACCAAAAATAAGTAACGCGTTGCAATTTTTTAGAGTTGGAGCTGAGCTTGGGGAAAATGAAGGCTTCCGTCATTTCATGAGAGCTTCATTCATTCATTCCTCTCTTCTCAATAACGGGAATAAAGGAAAGACGGCGGTGGATTTCTTTGTGTGTTTGTTTGTACAGCCAGCTGAGTCCGTAGAACAAAAAATATTATTTTCCTTCACCCTCAAAAATGAATCAGATTGAAAAAGTCAATTATCTCATCTGTATTGCGAGGATTCGTTTGTTTTTAATTATTGTCTGAGTTTAATTGAGTTATGTGGAAAATGAGAGGGAGTTTGGGTGGAGATTGGACTACATAGTTTTGTATATTTTGTCTACCGTGGTTCGAGTTAAGTGACCTACCCCGTCATCATCATCCATGGAGAGGTTTGGGGACTTGGAACACTGTGGACTCCATCGATCCGAGCCGGATGGAGCCCCTACGACAAGGAATGGAGGGTCAACCACGTCCACGACTACCTACACCACGAGCAGTGGTCCAGGAGGGACTTGCCTGGGGTCAAGTAATCATCATCATGACGGCGACCAGGATGCTGATAATGTGGGGGTTGTAGGAGGAGGAGGAGGAGGAGGGCTTAGGAATGGGGCTGCCCTGTGCTCGTCCTTTAACACAGGTTTGGGTTTGGCTATATTTTAGATTTTGAGAGATACTAAAATTCTTTCTTTTTGCAGTTCCAGAAAATAGGATCAGACCAGGAGAATTCGTAATGAGGGTCTTGTTCTCAGAGTTCACGACAGCGGCGGAAAAGAAAATTGAGTTGGTTATGACAGAGTCGATGGTAAGAAGACGAAGGAAATAATGAGGGTGAGAATAACTGTCTATTTTTTCTTTAGGAACGACCTTTATCAAAATCTCTACAAAGAGGGGAAGATGCAGCATTTGATCAGCTTCTAACAGCACTAGGATCTGTGGCAGAGCATTGTCTACCATCCATTTTGAGAACTTTGTTCGGTTGGTATGACCGCCAAGCTGTGACCTGGTTGGGAACCCCGTTGTCAAGTGGATCCGTGTCAAGTGCAACAGGGTCGTCTATAAGTTCGGGAATTGAGTCTTTGGAGAGAGACGCCATGGTCTCCTTAGATCCCCAGGTGGCTGAACGACGTGACATGGCCGTGGAGTTCATCTTGTGCTTAGTTTTGATTGAAGTTCTCAAACAACTACCCTTTCATCCTGGTCACCATGACCTTGTGGGGAAGATTGAGGATTTGTGCTTTGCACATTTCAAGTACAGGGAGGGGTATGGCTAATTGTTCTTTGATTTGGTCACAGTCATTTAGAAACTAATCCTTTTTTGTCATAGGACGTGTATCAATGCTGCAAACGGCCTCATCATTGCAGATTTGTACGCGGAAGTTTTGGGAGTTTTGGCCCAAGCAAGATTTGCTTCTGTTCGCGTCAGATTTTTAAGTGAGCTGTCAGAACTACGGGGGAAAGAATCGAATGCGTCAGTAACTCAGTCCATCATTTCTTTATTGATGGGGATGAAGTTTTTTCGAATTAAAATGGCACCCATTGAAGACTTTGAAACGTCCTTCCAGTTCCTAACAGAGTGCGCAAAGTATTTCTTAGAAGTGAAACAGAGAGACATTAAACATGCACTGGCAGGCCTATTTGTGGAGATATTAGTACCAGTTGCAGCGGTAAGTGGAACTAAAAAAGTTCGACAAGAGAATATCACTGACGTAATTTTACTGTTGTTACAGACTGTGAAGAATGAAGTGAACGTCCCTTGTCTGAAGTCTTTCGTCGAAATGTTGTATGCGCCGACTTTGGACATGTGTACCAGAAGCAAGCACAGACTGGCAATTTTCCCGTTGGTCACTTGTCTTTTATGCGTGTCTCAGAAGCCGTTTTTTCTCCATAACTGGCATTATTTTTTGGCGATGTGCTTGAGCCAATTGAAAAGTAGAGAACCCAAGATGTCTCGAGTAGCACTCGGTGAGTCAGTTTTATTGTTGTTTTGTGTTCCCTCTTGTTCAACTGATGTTTTCTATTATTCCAGAGAGTTTATATCGTCTTTTGTGGGCCTACATGATTAGGATTAAATGTGAAAGCAATTCTGCTACTCAATCCAGACTACTAAGCGTAGTTAATTCGTTATTTCCAAAAGGATCCAAAGGAGTAGTACCACGGGATACACCGCTGAATATTTTTGTCAAGATTATTCAGTTCATCGCACAAGAAAGGCTCGACTTCGCTATGCGTGAAATCGTATTTGAACTGCTCTCAGTTGGCAGACCCATCAAAATTATCCTTAGTCCAGAAAGAATGAATATTGGACTCCGTGCTTTCCTCGTGGCTGCTGATTCTCTGCAACAAAAGGACGGCGAACCACCAATGCCGCGGTCTGCTAACATAATGCCGTCTGGAAACACTCTAATCAGGGTGAAGAAGACCTTCCTGAACAAAGTCCTTACTGAAGATGCGGCTAGAAGTATTGGCATGGCAACGTACTACCCTCTCATAAGAAAGGTATTTACGGACATCTTACGTGCTCTCGACCTTCAGTGTGGCCGCCCATTGCTGCTAACAACGGTAAAGGAACAAGAGGAAAATCTGTTGACAGGAGATCGAAAGGCAAAGATTGATCTCTTCAGGACCTGTGTCGCAGCAATTCCTCGCCTAATACCAGATGGAATGTCTCGAACTGAATTGCTCTCCCTTCTGGCTAGATTAACACTCCATATTGACGAGGAACTTCGAGGATTAGCCTTTCAAAGTTTGCAAAGTCTCCTCCTGGATTTTCCCGACTGGAGAAATGACGTCCTGACAGAGTTCATAGCATTTACGTCAAAAGAAATTCCAGACACGGCAAATCAGCAGTTGGACAACGCCCTTCGAATGTTAATCCAGTTGTTAACTTCATGGAGAAGTGCATTAACTACAGCCACCGGATCCACAACAACCACAACCAAAAATAAAAAACCAACTGGCGACACCAGCAGTCAAGCTGTAACGACAATAGCAAATTTGTCCAACTGTTATCAAGCTGAAGGACTTGCTTTGTTAATGTTGTGCAGCGTCCGTTCCTCCACAAGACGAATAGGATGTCACATTTTGAAGGAGATAAAAACTCTGTCGGAAGTTATTGGACTTACAGAAACACCAGTCATCGATGTATTAGACAAGATTTGCCCAAGTGCATGTGAAAAACTGTCAAACATTCTTCCTCCAAGTGAGAAGCAAGCTGTGGTAGCAGCATCTCTGTCAAATTCATTAGATCTTCAGTGGGTAACGGACAGAAGTTGTTCAATCTGGTACGTTCAAGAGGACGAAACAATCGCATTTCACCAGCCCATCTCATCTAGTCTTAGTATATTGCAAAGCGCTGTGAGCACCCCAACACTGTCGGTGGACCCATCAATACAAAACGATGCTTGGGCGATGTGTCTAAAAGAATTTTTCCAATACCACAATGTTCCCACGCAGTGTCCACGGGCCATTTTGGAGGCCTGGACAGGAATAATGCCGAAAATCAATGCCGTTTATTCACACCTAGAACCTTCGCCGGTTCAGGACAATAGAGCGTCTCTACTTAGAAGTGCAAGCACGCCCAGAAGACCGCCAATTGACAGGAACCTGTATTTCAAGCTGTGCAGAAATTACCTACTGTTTGCATTTAGAACCGTACCACCAAACGTTGGTAGCGGTATCCGCTGCATTTCTCCGGATATAGCGTTCAGTTCTTCCCCGGAGGCACATGATGGACGAGATGGTCGGAGCCCTGTTCCTCTAACTTCAGCAATGTTTTCTGTTACACCGTCTGTTCTTTACAAGCTAGTGGTTCCCTTGATTCGACTGGAGACGACGGACGTTAGGGATTTAGCTGTGCATTCAATGGGTCAAATAAATCACTTGGCAATCAAGTAAGCATTTTCCTCTTTTCATTTGAAATTCATCTAATGGGTCTTTTAATTTTCAGAGACTTATATGAAGAGCTAGGCCCATACCTCAAGGAAGCCGGTGATCGTAAGCAAGAAAACGTACGCCGTAGGAAAAGGAAGGATAATCTACGCCTGCAGCTCCTGAGGATATTTGAAATGATAGCAAAGGAGAAAACATTTGGAAAGATTAATAGCAATATCTTTAGTTCCTCCCATTCATCACAAGGACACCATTTGGGAGACAATGAGAATTCAAGTTCTGTCACCATTCTTCCTCTCCCACTACAAGAATTTTTCGACACATGCAAAGGCTGGTTGGAGACGGAGACGGACAGAGAAGGAGGTCTAGAAATGAGACTCAACTTTTGTAAAGGGCTTCACAGTCTTTTGGAAAGTTTCGAACTGGATGTGAAGGAAAACCTGCTGAAACGAGAAGTAAAGAGACAACTGTTCCATCTGACTGTTAGCTGGGCAGGACGCTACACTGCGGTTCTTGGTAAAGATTTGCTACTGATGTCATCGTCATTGACCACCGGTACCAGCAATACATCTACAACTCACCTCCCTGGCACTCAGCAAGTAGGTCAGCAGGCAGTTCTGGAGTTCTCAGCTTTACAAGCTGCTGCGAGTCTTTTGAGTTGTGGGTCAGTATTTCAGACTAGTCTGCTGGCAGAAGAAAGTCCCCTTTACCCATGGTTAGATTACCTTCTTTCGTCTATTGACACAAGAGTCAGTGAGTTGGGAGAGCAAGTGACGATCATGATGCTGGAGTTCAACCCCGACGCGGGCTCAATGCTGGACTGGGTTGTTGGTCGTTGCTTCAATGGATCTGCACAAATTGCTGACGCCTGTTTCAGAGCGATTGCAATATTATTTTCAGCCAGAGAATACCCTTGCGACAGATACGTGGCTATAATAAATAGCGCTTTGCTGTACAGTGGATGTCCAAAGTTTCAATTGCAACAGACTGCATTTCGACTGTTGCAAGTGTTAGACCGGCGGTTTTTTGGTGGACTACCCCCACTTCAGCTACATCACGTGGGAAACGAGATAATCAATGAAGACGCACCGCACACTTTGGATGCCTTGCTGAGCAGAAGCAACTACGCTAAAAACCAGACATTTCTTTCGAAACAGTTGTCGTTCCTGCATCCTGAGTTGACGATGCCAATATTTTCGGGTAATTACTTAATTTATTGCCATAACAACACGTTTCATTATTTTACTAACTTTTAATTGTTGATTGTGTTGTTACACAGAAATATCTTGGCGAATGAAGTCCGCTCGTTCAGACGTTCGTCAAAGTTTGTTACGGTATCTACAACCGTGGCTGCATAATATGGAGCTGGTGGAGCCGATCATTCCAGGTCCAACTACAATTGTCCCCCTGTCATTCTTCCAGTTGGACACAAGTTCTGAAAATCTCAGAGAGTCTGTTTCGCCACTCTCGTCTTGCCTTTTGTGTGGAAAAAGGAATGTGGATGAAGGAGAACGGATGGTTAGAAGGGGTTGGGGTTCAACGGAAGCTACAGAAATGGTTTTAAACAATCTTCTGTACCTCACCGCCAAGGTGTGTTTATTTTCTAACCCAATGTTCTTGACGGTGATTGGCATTTACTAAAGTAATCTTATTTGCATTTCAGTTTGGGGATGAACATGAGCGTGAAATCGAAGAGTGTTGGCAAACCCTCTGTTGCTCTTCTCCTAATAACCAACGAGTTGTCCTTTATTATCTCTTGATTGTTACCGGTCTCGCCCCTAGTGAAATTCTTCCACATGCAAAACGCGTTTTGGCATACTTGTTCAGAGCCAGACCGGTTCGCCTCCTGGAAGACTTGATAGCTGAATTACAAACGGTGGAGTCTTTAAGCTGGTTAGTTGAGAAAACCGAGACACCCCCATTTTACAGACTCTCACACTTACGAAAAACATCCAGTCATTCTGATACGAACGTGACAGGGCCATTGGCCAATAACGGAATCGGACCAAGTGGCCAGACAACGTTGACTAACCAAACCGGGGGTTCTCAATTTATCAGAGGGCAGAGCAATGAGTTAGAAAAAGGAACAATACACACAAAACGGCGCTCTGCTGAAGAATCAAGCGTATTTCAAAATCAGCCTCCCCCTCACCTTCGTTCAAGTAGTAGTGGTGCTACTGGATTATTTCGGTCAGAAAAAACACGCACCATTAGTGGACCGGCTGCGCTACCCGATTCTCAAATCCTTTCATCAGAGAAAGATAAACTAAGAAGTATTTTTTCTGAAGTAGAAGGAACCACAGGGAGTGAAACGAGGTCGCCAAGCACAACTCGCAGATGCCCAAGCAGTGAAACGCTCGCTCCTCTATTCGGCGGTCCAGCAGTTCTTGTGAACAGCGTTTCTGGTGGTGAGTCTCCCAACGGGCGTCGCAGTAACGAAGAAATTGCAGTACAGGATGGTGCCGGTGAATCCCATATGAAGCTAGTGCCACTTCCAATGCCTGAATATGGTGGATACTACGCACCACTGAAGGAATTCCTTCCTTCACAACAGGTTGTCCCATTTCACCGAAGTAACTTGGCGATGATGTTCATCTCGGAACTAATCAACGAAGGGCCCGTTGTCGTGGTGTCTATGGAAGATTCAACGAAGGAAAAGAAAATAGGGTGGTGCAGTCAATACCTGCCGCTCCTCATCCACATGGCCTTCTTAGGACTTGACCACTCACGACCTTTGGTTAATCTGCACAGTTATCACATCCTCATAAACCTTTTAACCGTGTCTGGAGCACATCGAAATCAGCTTTCCATTGCAAAACTGTCTCTTAATCAACAAACCAAGGATACCAACTTAGGATTGTCGTTCTCCTCTGTTGCCATGAAGACTTATGACTTTCTGGGTAAGCCTTTTTGGCAAGCAAGCTTTTTCACTCACAAACAAGCAATGAGCGTTACTGTGTTTTTTATAGATCCAAACGAAACATTTCAGACTTCCTCAGTTTCCTCCAAAACCCCGGCAGTGGAAACTATGGGAGCAATCAGTCCTGGCATGCCAAGTCCTAGTCATACTCCAAAGAGTAGTCCTCGTACTCCTTCGAAGCGGCCTCACACTCCAGCGAACCTTCTCATAGTCATCCCAGAGCCACCTGAATATGGAACACACCGAGAGCTATCTGTGGAAGAAAAAACTGTGGCGCTGATAAAGTTTCTAACTGAGCAGAAGGGACAGCCATTATGGAATTGCGAAGACATAACAGCACGTGTATGGAATATTCGAAGTGTGTCACAATTGTCCACTTTTGTTCAAAACGGCCGCAATATATTCGCTCATTGCTATCCCAATTCAAAGTTTGAGCGAAAATGGGCTCAAGTTTCTTTACAAATTGGCCTCGCCTGTTCTTCGCGTCACTGCGCTGGACGTTCGTTACAGATATTTCGATCATTGAAAGTTCCCTTGGTATCCAGAATCCTGTGCGACATTTTATCCAGACTTGTGGAGACGGTGGCTGAGACCGGTGATGATATGCAAGGCTACGTGACGGAGTTAATCCTAACTTTGGAAAGCTGTGTTGAAGCGATAGCTCCAGAAAACGGTAACGGCGGTGGAATTTACAAAGAAACCTCTTCATCTGACGTCGCTGTATCGGTGAATGATGATAACAAAATGGACAGAATTTCGAAAGATGATATGTTTGCTACGGCGATTCGACCCAGGAGCGGAACTGAAACTTTGGGATTTGAATGCAAAAGGAATGAAATGGGGAGATCACGCTCTGTGCAAAGTCTCAATGGGATAAACGAGGTCCTCATGGATGAAAGTTTGGAACGTACTTTACAACAAGACAGCGATGTCATCCCTCAAGTGTTTTGGCTTGCGTTGTCCTTGCTGGAGTCTGATTTTGAGTATGAATATCTCCTGGCTCTTCGTCTATTGGAAAAAATCATGGACCGACTACCGTTGGAAAGACTGGAATGCCGTGATAAAGTTGATAGAGTGCAATCTCAGTTACAGTGGAACAACTTTTCCGGTATAATTCCTTTAATTCTGAAAGGTTGCAGCAATTCCAACACATTTGAGCAGGTACAATACAGCTTTCATGAGCGTGGAGGAAATAATACATTCATTGTTGTTCATTTTAGAGTCTTGCCCTATTATTCCGCTTTATTCCGTTTTTGGATGTGAATTTTGTTGATTCTGCCGGTGAATCAGGATTTGCATTAGCTGTTGTCGCTCTCCTCCCTTTGCTTCTACTGCACTATGACGATCCAACCCCATTTTGCATCAAAGCGGCTCAAGCAATTGCTCAGGTAACCCATTTCTTCAATTTGCCCATCAAAGGAACGTAAGTGTTACATATGTGTGTTCAATCCTTTTAGGTGGCGGCGTACAAAGGTGACAGCGGTGCACAGGCACTTCAACATTTGTCTACCGTGATGACTTTGTACAGTCGAAGATCATTCAGTAAGGAAAGTATGCAGTGGACCAAGTGCGTGATCAAGTACTTGTACGACTCATACTCCCACTTTGCACCGCTCCTGTTGTGTTTTCTACTGGATGTTTTGGAAAAGGGACCAGCGTCTGTACAGCCCTCCATTCTGACTGCTGTCAATTGTTCTTTCAACTACGTTGATCTCACCTCCATGAATACAGTTAGTCCAGAGTTGCTGCGTGCCATCGAAAAACATTTAGACGTACGTTCAACACGAATTACATTTTTTGTCGTTCAAAATGTGCTTGTGCTTGTCTTATGCAATTTTAACCATCGGAGACTAATTTTTGGTTACAAATTGTGTTTGTAGGGTCCCTACTGGCGTGAAGCGCTGAAAATATTAAAATTAGTCGTAACACGGTCATCAAGTTTAGTTGCCCCTGCTCCACAAAATTACAACGGGAGTTCGGGCCCATCATCAATGGTTTCTGGGTGGGACTCCGTCAGCACCAGCTCCTCCGTTGCATTTACTAATGATTCAGCCCTTACTTACAAAAAGGAACTCCCCGGACGCACAATGGAATTCACATTCGATGTTTCTCAAACCCCAATAATTGGAAGAAGGCATGCCAAGGAAGACGCCGGTCTCAACAAACCCAACATAGGTTCGCCAAATATCCCAAATACAAATGGCATTGCACAAAGATCTGGATCCGTTGGTGAAATGGGAACGAATGCGTGTTCATCTTCAGTCATTCAGTGCAATTGGAAGCGACCGTGGCAGTGTCAAAGCAGGGTTCGCGAATGCCTAGTTAGCGTGTTGAACGCTTGTGGGCAAAGAGTGGGACTACCTAAGAGCCCCTCAGTCATTTTCAGTCAAAGTTCAGAATTGGAACGACAAAGCAGTGTTGCCTCGTCAACAGAAGAGGTTTCTGTCGCCATTAATGACGCATCTGGAGCCAGTCGTTTGGATGATGGCTCTGCTAGCGACGCTCAATTCAGAGTGTTTCGTGACTTTGACTTTTTGGAGTATGAGTTGGAATCTATAGAAGGGGAAACCAGTGACAATTTCAATTGGGGTGTACGGCGGCGACCATTGTCAGAATTGGGAACCGAACCTGAAACAGAAGGGGAAACCGAAAATGAAGGTTTAGGAAGCCGAAGGTCTCGTTCTCGCTCGCAAACCAGTTCTGACATGAGTACAGTCATTACTGGCTCTCAGACAAGCTTCCCTGTGGCAAAAAGGCCTGGCGATATCCAGATTCAGGACACACAGATGCAAGAAGAGTCTTCCGACGAAGAAGACATTGGGCTTTCACCATTAGATGATCAAGGTCCTCCCATGCAGGGACGAACCTCAGACCCAGCCACACCCCAACCTAATTCCTTAACAATGATTGAACTGGAGTCCTCGCAAATTTCCTCCCCTGCAAGGTCCAGACGACTTTCTGACACTAGTTTGGACTCAAGAAGTGAAGAAGAAACGACCCCTTGTAATATTTCACCTGAAGGAGGTGCGTTGATTGAGGAGGAGGAAGAGGAAGGTTTACCGTTTGAAGATGATAAGGGAGTTGTTGACCCTGATGGGGATGACACGGACGCTAACATTACTTCCGATATCATGAACGACAATGAAAATGAGGAACTTGGCGCTGAAGATAAATCAGAGCCGGATGGAAGTCCTGTGGGAACTGAATCTGAACAACACAGCGGCGGCGCCGAAATGGTTGAACATTTTCAAGACTGGAAATCTGTTTTGCAAAAGTTTTTGATTGGCGTTCGCCCCCTTCATTCGTTAGAGGCTATACAAACAATGTCGCAAATGGTCCAAACAACGTTTTGTGACGTTATATATCTTTGCCAGGACGTCACCGCTCTTCTAACTTCATTAGGATTTGAGTGTTCCACACACATTTCTAATTTAATTTCCTCCCTTCTAGACTTCTCGACTGAGCACAATTTGCACATGGCCGCTTGGCACCTTTGGTGCGCCAAAGAACTGATCAGAGGAGAAGAGATTAAAATATTCTTGTTAGAAGCGTCTGAACATTTAGACACTTTGAACGACAGGAAAGAGAGTTTGCAGGAGTGTGTTGAGGGAGGTCTAAAACCTCTAGTAAAACTGAAAGCACTTGAAGGAGAACTCCCAGTTTATGAGGCAGAGGCGCCGGGTACATCATTTACAGAAGCATCGTCCACCGATCCTTTAGAAATTATTGCTGACGTGTCCAGACTTCTGTACAGAACTTTATTTCAACTAAGGCTCCTCCTGGAATGCCATCAAAGAGCGGTGCAGTCAATTGCAAACAATCCCAAGTCAAAAGTACGTACATTCGTCTCCTCATTGAGATTTTATGTGTGTTGAATGAATGACAATAATGTTTTTTAATACTAGGTGAGAGATTTGTCGAGACAAGTACTGGAGGTGCGAGCCGCCCTCTTACAATGCATTTCAACTCATGTAATTCAAGGAAACAAAGGGAGCAAACTTAGTTTGAGCGAAGCTGAAGGAAGTCTCTTGGACCTGCTCCTAGCGAACCATTGGGAAAATTCAATTGAATTGTTTAAGGCAAATAGGTAAGTGCCCCACCCTCTTGAATTTGAGCTCAAAGTTAATTCATTCCCATTCTTTAGGGATATTTGGCCGAAAGATCTCGTGGGCACTTCTTACAATGATGTCACCGGCATTCTCAACATCTACTGTAAATACTTGTCAGAAGAACATTTGGGTAAGCAAGTTTCTGAATCGTAAAGAGGGTGCTATGGCAACCTTGAACATATTTCCTAATTAATGTATTTTTTTGGCTTGTAGGAGTCTTTGTGTCAATCCCGAACGACTTTAGGAACCTGTGTAGCCAAGTCAACTCCATATGCCTCCGACTATTAGAACAGCAACAGACCCTTGAAAGAAAGACTATGGTTTGAGATGACTGATCTGTAAAATCTATATGCAATGAAAGACTAACCTGTTCTACTTATTCCAAGCATTTAAACTTTGTATAGCTAGGATAATCAATTTTGAGCGTAATCAAACCACTCCCTCACTGTGTTTTTTCTATCTAGCTCATTGTAAAGTGTTTTATTTTCTACCTCAATACGTTTACGTAGTGCATTTACCTATTTATATTTCTTATCTACTGAGTTGTATGAATGCTTCTCGAGAAAAAGGATTAAAAATTACTAGTCACAGAGCATCCGTTTACTTTGGTTTATTATATTATCTGTATCCGTATTCGCTTCGTTTCATCTTAATTAAATAAGATACAAGTGGACAAAGCACTTGACTCGTTCCTTTTACACCATTTGTTACAAATTATTCACTACTGGATCTAGATCTTATATTTACTACGTTACGTAAGTTACTTTCGTTAAGTAATTTAATAGGAATCACACGATGGGTCCAGGTCCGCCGGGCAGGACTTTCTTTCATTTCGCTTTAGGAATGGGTCCTCTTTGAGTGAGGCTGCAAAAAAAACTTTTTCTTTATACGAATTAATATTCCTATAGCCACGCTTACCCTTCAAAACGCTTGAATGTGTAATTGATAAAAACCCAATCGTTGTAAGTAGGTTCACCATCCTTTAGATCCTTTGACGGGGCAGCTAGAAACAAATCAAATAGCAAAGTTTTTGCAAACTGCAACAGCATTATATTTAAAAGCTTACGAATTTTTAAATCGACATCAGGGAAGTCGTCGAAATTAGAAGTATCGTCTATAGACTTAACGACGACGGGTATGGCGGCCGGCCTCTCTCGTATATGTTCCCAATCCACCCCACGGAAAAAGGGAATCGTCTTCAGATCTTCAATTCCATGTTGACTGCCCATTCGCTTTTCAGCTTCACAACAAAATCTGCAAGGACATATATAAAAAAGCAAAAAGCAACAATTAAAACGCATTCTTCAATTCTCATTTAGAATTAAATAGGTCAGGAATGTTCCAATTTCCGAGAATAATTTCAGTTAAGGTGAACTACGGCGATGTCTCCATTGTTTCACCGAAAACATATACATAATTAACAAAGTACAATTGAAAACGCTAATCGTAAACAAAAACATGCCTGTGACAATAGAACAATAAATGCCCAATCAATCGAACTATAAACAAATATTAAAACCCATTCATTTAGCTTTACAACACATACTGTGTAAAATAAGGTGGGAATGAATGAACACTGATTCTTTTGGGGTTCGTATTTGTGAAATTGAAGGCATTAATTACCTACCGGTTTAACCGTATAATAACATAATATCCAAGTATGAATTCGAAAAGAAATCCAACTATAAAAACCACTGCAGACATTACCATAAATTATACAATTGTGTTTCCGCGTCAATTACCTGAGGATGGCTTGCTTAGCCTCTTCTGAGATTGGGGACTCTGGTGGAAAAACCAGCGTTTCACGCCACGCCATTATCTTTTTGTACGTCTCCTGCGGGTTCTCCGTACTGCAAAAAGAAAATAAATCAAAAACCATTTTGCAACATGGGTTTAACAATAAACAATAAACCAGCGCCTTGGAGCCCCGACCGCCGCCGCCCGTGGCTAAACTGGTCTAAAGGACTGATAGAAACTGTGATGGGAAGGACATTACCAATGGAGTGAACCGTGAGCAAATGTTTCCTATTTCCTATTAGAAATGTTCGACATTTTAAGAAAAAAGTTAATACTGGAGGTGGAACAATTTGGAGCATACAGGAATCATTCCTGCTGGGGTTTCAAAATTGACTCACTAATCCTTATTTAAAAATTTAAAAAACAGCAGAATATTCAAAGAAATGAAGCGTCCAAGTGTCTGTCTTAACTTTAAATAATTCTTCTTGCCTTATCCTTGAATTCAATTAACATTAAGTCTAGAAATTGAATCTAACGAATAGAAGAACGAATTTTAGGGTCGGAGTCAGAAGACAGACTTCGGCTTTAGGTTAATGTCAAGTCAATGGTTTTTTGATTTAGAAGATAGAAAATTTTTAAACGTTTCACTTACCAAAAGATTGGAAAGCCTGTAAAAAACAAAAAAATCATTTTAGTGTGCATGAAAATGATAAACGAAAGTTGAGAGGAAGTGTAGCTTACCGATTAGCATCTCGTACATGATGACGCCCAAGCTCCACCAATCACATGCGGGACCGTAGCCTGTTTGAAGAAATACTTCAGGTGCAATGTAGTCTGGCGTTCCAACCGTGCTGTATGCTAAAGCTCTACGATTCTTTTTCCAGCTCTCGGCTCTCCTCTTGCTGTCCACTTGCCAATTCCCAGCAAAGTCTGATGGTTTGGCTTGACTCAGATCCCGATAGAATTCGGTTCGGTGGGACTTTTTCAGACCGGTACAGAGTCCAAAGTCAGACAATTTAATGTGACCCCTTGCATCAAGGAGTAAATTGTCAGGCTTAATATCACGATGTATAAATCCGAGTCGATGAATCGAATGGATTGCCAAGGCAGTCTCCGCTATGTAGAATTGGGTGCACTCCTCCGTCAAAGTGTCTTTCTTCATTAGAAGGGTCATCATGTCCCCGCCAGGGAGGAACTCCATAACCAAGTACAAATTTTGTACGTCTTGGAAACTGTAATACATTTTGACGACCCACTGATGATCCGCCTCGACCAAGATGTCCCTCTCTGCCCGCACATGTGCCACCTGCTCCTTCTCCAACATGTCCGCCTTCCTAAGAATCTTCATCGCGTACACGTGTCCAGTGTCTTTCTTCTGGACAAGACGCACTTCTCCAAAAGCTCCTCGACCAATCACTTTTAAGGGCTCAAAGTCTTCAACTCCCAGCCGAGCCCTTTTGAGACGCAGAAACTCCGTCTCTCTTTGATTATGCTGGTTCCTCTTAGCCTCCTTCTGCTCCTCCGAGAGACCCTTCATACTCTCCTCCAACCTCGCGAGGCGCTGCTGCCGCTCCGAATGCTGTGCGATGAGGTTGCTGTAGTAATTTTCCAACGTGACCTTTGCCTTGGTCGCCTTATCCAACGTGTGACCACTGAACCTAATATTGCACTGGGAACTGTTACTCAGGAGAGACGCTCGTGTGAAAATCCCCGACGACGGTCCCACACTTCCAGCGTTGGCCGCCGTAGTAGCACCATTGGACCCATTCGTCGTGGGATTGTTATTGATTCCAGAAGAGTGCATGATGATGATGATGATGATGATGACGATGAGGATGACACTCAAGGTCCGCCCCGACTAAATGACAAGATGATGATGATGATGTGATGTTCTAAGACCCCTTCCTCCCTGAACCCTTTTCTTCATGTAAGGTAAGGTAGCTGCGGTTGATGATATGTGATGATATATGTTATATGTCCCTCAAGGAGTGTGTCCTGTCCAAGAAGAAGAATTCTTTGGTGTGGGTTTTAATTTAATTTAATTAAAGCCTCTGGATATTTGGATTGAGAGAAGGGCCACGAGATTTCCTCGCTAGAGAACAAACAAACAAAGGATGAGTACAACAATTAAAATTCGGTTAGATCGTTAAAGTACCCGAGTGGGAATCACGAACCAGGAAGAATGACCCTTTTTTTTAACAGCAAAATTGACTACAAATGACTTATTCACCTTTTTGACGTATAAAAATCAATGGGTTTCTCTATTCTATTATTTACCCACTTTCCCAAAAGTCATACGAAACCAAGTAAATCTCTCTCTCTCTTTTTTTTTAGGAGAAAATGTTTAAAAGATCCGGGTCTCGGACATACCATCTCTTTTGTGAACGAACCTAACCCATTTTACCCCAAAAATATAACCTCGTCAAATATATAATCCGAAAGCACTTCATTTCATTTCATGCAAATTTTGAGTGGTACAAAAAAAATAAGACGCAATTATGGACAATGAAGGCTTTGATTGATTCATTCATTGATAATCAAAGCACCATATGCATCTTAATCACAATCCAGGGTGGAAGGCAGGCAGATTACGGATTTTTGAAGTGATTGATGACGCATTATAATTCTATAGGTTCTTTTATGTACAAAAATGTGTAAATGATTGGTCAAAGAGTTCATGACAATGACAATGTATGTAGATACCTAGTCTCACTTGACTTGTGGTTGGACGACTTATTATTATTATTATTATTATGCAATTGTGATCGTGATTCGTGATCGTATAGAAGAAAAGCATATAGCCAGAAATGAATTATAGGTTATTATTAAAAGACAAAAGGGCAAGAGCTTCCTTATGAGAGTAATTATGGTTATGGTTATATGGTTGCTTTTTGTCTTCACTTTAGGTTAGGTTGGGAAGCCTTCAAGGAGGAAGAATGCGAAGAAGCGAAGAAAAACTGACAGGTTTGAATAAATTATTGACCAAGTTCAATGTTCTTTTAGAAGAAGAATTTAATTTCATTAGAATTGAGGAACTACTACTGTGCATTTTGGCTTCATTGCTCCCTTTCAATTGAATTATTAAGAAAGTGACCCAACCAAACCAACACGACCACACAAGTGTCAAAGTATCTGCAAAGGCAAGCATGCCAATATGAAGATTGGATGATAGAGATAGCTGAAGAAACGTTCCTATGAAGATATCATGGCATTTTTGTAAAATTTCTTTTTATTAATTAATTAAGCATTTCTTGGGACCCCCTTTCATTTTTGATTGGATGAATATTTGCATGTGGGTAAAATAGAGTCAGAGTGCACTTTCATTTGCTATGTAGGTAAGTCAATAACCAACAATTATCAATTATTGAACAAATAGAAATAGTAAAACACTTTTCTACAAATTGTCTTAAAAGATATGTGTTTGTAATGCGAGAGTAAAAAGAAGTCATCAACAAATGAATCAACTTTTGGGAGTTCATCCATTTTCGCAAGTACATGAACTTGTGGGGAGTTGGACAGGAGCAAATAAAAAGAAGAAAGGAATTAGTTAACCTCAAACTTCACACTTATTACGATGATATTGTATAGGTAATAATAAAAGAGATGGGATGACCGGACGCAATAATGTAATATTTACAATGGTCTTGTCTCGAGCCCGCGGATCAGCTGAACTGGAAGCAACGTGCTCTTCCAGATTTTTGGAAATTAATTGAAAAATTAATAAATTAGAGTGT
>JAQIWU010000316.1:0-28557 GCA_034696445.1 Isotomiella minor
AACCCGTTAAAAATTCAGCTTCTGATTTTAATCTTATAAAACTTACGACATAACTAACACTAATTGTAAAACCTCTGCATGTATGTACTGCCTCCTGTCTCCCTCCACATTTTCAACTTCATCCTCTTTGTGGGCAATTAAAGCGAGTGGGTATAAGAGAGCTCAAGGGTGTGCGCAATTAACTCACCTGTGAATTCAAGCACTCTCAACTTCTTCACTCCACCAAGTCTTCTTATCTGACTTGTTTTGAATCATTCCATTCCAAGGGAGTGAAATGAGTCTTAAGCATTACACACAGAGGTACTTTGGAAGATAACATCTCTCTTACAATATTATGCCACTGATATACATCGTCCTTCATCATTATTACTTTATTTTTTTTCAAGTCCCCATTATTTTTCTCCCTTTTCTCCCTCCCTCCATCCTTTAATTAATTGAAGAAACTTTTACGAACGTGACGACGGAACTGGCTACTGGAAGTTGTTTTGGTTTGTCTCGTCAAAATCCACCGACCAAAGGAAGATTTTGACCTTCAAGTCCAACCATGTTTAAGCAGGCTCAGCTCAGGCTACAGATCGATTCAATTATTTTTCACATTAAATTTAATCATCATTTTGAACAAGGAACAACGCAAAAACTAGAAAAAGTGTACTCCAATGTTGCAACATAACGCGTTGATGTGAAGGGTGCATTTAATATGCATGATAATGAGATTTTGTCTTGGAAAACGTGCCTGCGTCTATTTGCTGCTGCAACGTCTAAAGTTACCAAAGTCAAGGGCTTCAAGACAATAACAATAAAACTTGTTCCCCCTCCACGTTGAATTAAATAAAAACCACTTACTTTTGCTCCTCGGTTCTAAGTGTGTTGTTGCCATAGCAAAGCAAACGAAGGTTAGGGGTGGTTGTAGGTTGTAGTAGCAGACTCTTCTGGTAATAAAATAAAAGAGAAGCGTCGACTGTGGAGAAAGCAATTTTATCCAACTCATCTAACATACCATACCACCACTACCACCCTACACATCGCAACCACTTTCTCCCAGGGCAGAAGAAAGCTTGCAATGTGTGAGTCAGAATTTCCACTTCACTGACTGCAGTTGCAGCAGCGAGTGCTTGAATAAATTGAAATAATATTGAATCCTTCTTATTTCCACATCTCCATAATTCTGTTTTCAGGCAATATTTAAAAATACGCAATTTTGTCGCATGCTGTGACGTAATCTTGAAAAAGTACAAAGCAAGCAAATAACGATTTTTTAACGAAATCTTTGAGAAAAACGTTTTTCCAAGATTAAGGAATAATCAAAGAAAAGCGAACAGAAGAAAAGAGGATGAAAGAAAGAAAGCAGTCGGTAAAGAAAAGGACCAGTGTATAAAAATATGAGAAAAAGCCAATCACAGGTAACGACAGGGTAGTACCTGGCAGACTGTCAAGGCTATACACGTCATCTCTCTCTCAGAGAGTTGATCTTATCTCATCATCTCTGCATTAGAGCTTTTTAGATTGGATTGTATTATTGCACTCGTACATTCAGCATTTTACGCTTCACTTCACTTGCTCCATGGTTATAATAGTGATCATTGCAACGTTTCTAACACCAATCAATGCTCGCGTTTTGGAAGACGTGGGATAAAATTGCTATTATTACTTGGTCGTTGTACTACAGAGAATTGAAAATCTTATAACAACTCAAGTGGAAACGAATGTACCAATGCATATGGGGGTGGGGGCAAAGTGGCGGGGGCAGTACAAGAGGCTCGTTAAGTAAAGAAAATTGGACTGGACTGTGGGAACGATTTTGAACCTCTTTTCTTCTTCTTCCAGGACCCTTTTGAGAAGAGGAGAGTTAATGTAAATGTTTGACACGAGCAGGTGTTCATTCCAGAGAAAAGATTAGGTTTTGTTGGAGGAGTACGTAAGCTGCTTTCACACGGTATCCAAAAGAAGAAGATGATGATAAAACGTTAGCCCTCTCGTTTCCACTAATTTTGTGTATGGACAACGTTTATATCCTAGACATTGCGTAGTAAAAGTAAAACCAGGAATAGGAAGCCAAAAAAGGAGAAGAATCTCCCTCAAACCAAGTCGTCTCAAGTTTCTCCAACCAAATTATACAGTTTTTTTGCTGCTTTTACCAACCACCCTCATCCATCCTCGTTATACTTTTTATCCAGAGACAGACCTTAATACGGGAGCCACACACACATGCACAATAGCACGCATATACGCATGTTGATCAAGTAAAAGACGATGATGAGGGATGATTCAGGATTCATCTGAAGAGGCCTACATTCAACATTGCATTTAATGTTCATGCATTGCATGGATTCATGAATTTATTAAAAGGAGATAGATTAATCCCAGGGGAAGAAATCCACGCATGTACTCGTATGTACCTAAGTGATACGTTGGTGGGTCTCCTCGTCAAGGTACTTTTTTCCAGCAGATCCAGTCCAGGACACACAAGGGATTCTGATTATATGTTGGGGTACTTTCCTTCTTCCCCTTTTTACTTTTACTCCACGCAATCAGGGCAGAGAAATCGTACAACTTTGAACTTACACAAAATACTTTGTGGTAGGCATCCTTTCTTTCTTTCTCGTTCGTACGTTCACCACCTGACACGTTTCGTACATACGCTCAGGCACAAGGCAAGGCAAAAGGTCCTCACTCACATATAAACGGAGAATCATCCCCTACCAAACCGCATTCCATTCTCAGTCGTCTCACTGAAAGCAATCTCGCTCTGCAAATATAAGTAAGCCGAGTGGTTTCCCACACTCAAACACACTCTCAATCCCTCTGGAATAAAGACTCCAGACAAAAACCACGTAGGGTAAAAGTTGCTCACCAATCCTCAAACTCACCCACTTTACCACTGCACATCAACCGAGCAAGAGCTCTCTTAAACCACATTCTCAATTTTACTCACAACAGCAAATTATTTTATCATCTCGACAAAATGTGTCACGTCTCTAAAGAAGTTACATTGTCCCCAAAGATGAAGCAATTAAGTCTGCAGGCTGTCCCTGTGTCTCCGAGTTCTCTGGAAACTACGAGTAGCAGCAGCTTGAAATTGGTAAGTTACAAAGTCATATTCAAGATAATTTCTGATATTTCATGTAGAATGTGAATCAATTGTAAGAATCCAAATGAATCCTACTAACGTCCATCTTTTTCTTTTCTTTATTACAGAAATTCCGGCCGTTCCGTAGAATCGCCAAGTTGCCATCTCGCATCAACCTTAATCGTTACTGGGGATTCCTGAGCCGTAGGAGAAAGTCTTCTTCCGCCTCCCTAACCACTTCTTCAATTCCCCTTGATTTCTCCATTGAGGAAGAGCAAAATCGCATCAATGAATTGTTGGAAGCTCAGGCCAATGCGGAAGAGCAAAACTCGATCAATTCCTTAATTGAGTCTGAATCAGAACCCTCATCATCACCTCTCTTGGAGCCAAGGCGATATTTTGTGAGGCAGAGACTTCCTCCCTTTCATCATCACAGCCATAGTTGTTATAGCAGTTCCAGCAGTGAATATAATATTAGTCAAGATTCAGTATTTTTCTAAGACTTCAATCGTTCAATAGATTTTGTGTTGAATTCCAAATCAATCATTTTTTACGTTGAAAATCAAAGCGAAAATTGACCATTTTTGTTTCCAATCAGTTAATTTTTTCTGTTCAATCACTTTCACTTACAATCTTGTTCTATTCAAGAGAAAGATGTTCACTTTTGTTGTATTGTGTTATAAACCCTCGGTGATAATTATTTATTATTATTTATTTGTTGATTTGCGTAGCTGTGATACTAGAAGTAGAGTTATCGCTATCGCTAGATGTAAGAAAACGATGTACTGTGGAGAAAGTAGTAATGATCTCTCGTGTTTCCTAATTCCAATGCAAATGCCAAAAGGCTATATTTTTTATTAAGCCGTAAGCGAGTAATAATGAATGATGTAAAATTGAATCTGAAAAATGATAATGCATAAATCATGCTCAAGAATAACTGTTTGTTGACCAGGGTGAATTGTTATTTCATGGTTGTTGCACAGATAGATATAAATCAAAAGAAGAAGAATTCACTTGCATGCAGGAAGGCATATCATTGTAAATTGGTTCATGAAAAGTCTGCATATTTCTCTTTGATTGTTGATTGGTTTCATTTTGTTTTAAACTGGAAGGCACATATTTTTGCAAATTCCACTGTTGATAACGTAGGAATGCTATTAAACTACCACCTGCCTGACCAGATAAATGAACAACATTCCATTTTCTTCATTCCTCAATTAGATATCCCATCTGGCATGGCATAGTCAACAAGTGTTTAAATTTTATTCCTGTTTGAAACAACCAAAAGGCATTTAACTTTTTCATCTGTTGTCTCAACTAAAAAATGTAGAACCCCCAGTCCTTCACCTCTTCTCATACTTTGATTAGTTAAATTTGCTAAACATCATTTTGCAAAATCCTGAAGTACTTAATAATGCCATATTGAGACTTGAAGTGGATTGTGTCATTTCATTTCTTTTTGCTGCAAAAACCAAAAACGAAACGAGAGACAAGAGATTCCTCATATTCTCTCCATGAATTGATTTGCAGTTTTGTGCGATGAGGCGAGATGAGACAAGATGAGAAACAGATGGATGCATGTTTTTGTATTAAAACTTTAAAAAATGAACATCGCGAGAACAAGCATAATTTTTTTATCTCTTCTTCTACATGATCCGATTACTTTACATGAGTTGGTTTGGTTTACAGTTTTTTGTTGGATTATTATGCTGCTTTATTATCACTATTATTCTGTGCTACTTTCACATTCACCATATGTGCCATATGGAAGTGAACTGAGGTACTTCAACCTCCAGTTTCTTATTTCACCCCATCATACGCATTCCACTGTTTTTTGTGGTCGTCGTCGAAGAAATGAAGCAAAGAAAAGTTCCCTCCAACTAAGAATCACTACCTGAGATGAGACAAGTCAGACAGATAGTATGCTTTTAGCCGCAGCTTAGGTGGGGGTGGTTGGTTACTTTCTTAATTTCGTCATTGCTCTTTACAGTAAGCATGTAGTCGGTTAACAAGACAAAGAAAGAAAGAAAATGCTTCGAGAGCCCTCCAAAATCCACACAAAACTTTTAAACATGAAAACTACTGCCCAGCCCCCTCAAAAGTAAGCAGAACCCTCCTAGATTATTTCAGTGAAGCAAAGTGGGCTTTTTGAGTCAACAAGACGAGACCAACTTTTGGCAAAAAAAGAATGGGAGAAGAGAAGGTAATCCAAATCTGAGAAAGCAGGAAGTAGGAAGGGCAGATTTTTCCGACATAAGTCGTTTGTCATTTTCTTCACTTGGCAAAAGAAAGACAAATTGACAATATAGAAAACCAAGTTTTACTCTGTCCCTGTCTCTTTCCATTTTCATTTACACGGGAAGAAGGAGGAGGAGAAAGCAGACTTACCATGTTTCATTTCATTAGACAAAAGGCAAGGAAAAGTGGTTCACTTCTTCACATTCACCATGTCAGAGTTAACTAACATCATCACGTCAAAAGTTAGTCCTCCAATCTTTGCTCGAAACTTGAAACATGACAGGACTCTAAACGATGATGAGATGTGAGATGACAGTGACATGACTCTGTTATTGTCACACAGGATTTACCAACTTCTGAAAACTATGAAAAACCAAAAAGTCTGTCTATGATTTTAGGTGCTTTCAACTTTTCTCTTGTCGACTTTCATTACAGAAAATTTGAAATGAGGTCTGTGATCCATAAAGCAATAGGTTTTATCCCAGCCGATTAAGGTAATTCACAATATATCCACTCTCATTATTATTTGGACGAAAAGTCTGTTGGCAGAATTGAATTAATCGACGTTGGCATGTTTCAAAAGAGAGAGACCCAAAACCAAACAAAAACCTTAAACGGGACAAGGTTCCAATTTCAAAGGTGGAGGTACACGTTTCAATCGTGTGTTAGCTAACAAAAAGGATAATAGTTTGGTGAATTGGTTCGAATTTACCTTACCCACTCACGGCTTTATTGTGATTCTCATGTTTCTTGTTGAAAAATAAGGCTGAGATGCGATGAATTGAAATGAAATGAAATGAAGGATTGAAGGTAGCGACCAGCGACAGTAAATTGTGAGCATCGGTATCTCACATTTTACATCTTATCAGGAAAGTATAGTAAAAGCAACAGACAGTCGGGTAAAAGTAACCTTTCTTCAATTTTTCATTGAAACCAAAGTTTAGAAACGAGGGAAAATTATTGTTCAATGTTCAACCAAATCTCTCTTCCGAACTCAAACAAACTGGAAGACTTTTAAATGGAGCTGACTGTGACTAATTCTTTATGTCTGAATAAATTTTTTTTGGTCAACCGTGACGAAGAAACTGCTGCTGTTCTCTTTTGCTAAAAGCTGTTCTTCCTAAGCATCTGACCCAGACGTGCATAATTCTTTAGGTTTGGTTTTATAAAACCGGAGAAATTAAAGGAACGAAATGGTTCGTTATGGAATGTGGTTTTATAATGAGAGTGAAATTGCTATGGTAATAATGCAGACCGGGGTAATTTACAACTTTTAATTTATACATGCATAAAAACTAACAAGAAGAAGCTTAACTGGAAACCAACTTAAGGTATCATATCAAATGTATTGTAGACAGTAAAATGCTGTAGGTTGTCACAGACTGATTTCTTAAAGTGAACTTTCTCTTGACAGCTTATTTCCTCCAACCTCAAGGCTAGCGTAATCTACTTTGTTGCTTAATATCACATCATTATAAATGTAGGTATCCACTATCGTGCCTATCATGCAATTATGAGAAGTTCGGAAATAAAGAAGTTGAAAAGGTCAGGATCAGGATGAAATGAAATCGTGTTTCCTTATACTCTGTATATCTATCAAGATCAGCTTACAGCGAAGAAGGGAAATGATCTACCTCACATGGACTTACCTACCGTCATGAATTACCTCCTAAGAAGTAGTAAACACTGTGCCTTCCAGTCCAGTCGTCTCTCTTTGAGCAGGATTTCTGAGGCTGATGAGGCTTACCACCTTCAATGGCGAGGAACCAATGCATTTCCATTTACACAACAATAAATAATAATAATAATAACAATAAACCTCATCTCTTCCATTACATTCTATTGAGTTCGTTTCATTCAATCTCTCTCTCTCGCCCTACCTTGAATTAAGTAAGTAATCTTAAGCTTTCAAGCACGATGATGCTCAGCCTCAGCTCATGCAGCGAATTTAGATTTAGAGAAACCATTATTATTGAGTCGAGTTGGCATTAGCACAATGCAATGGAGCGGAAACTTATTATTAAACCCATAAAACCCTCACGACACAGCCAAAGAAAGCAAAAAAAAGCTTGATACCTTTTCAAACAGCTTAAGAAAACGGGAAAGCTGATAGGATACGAATGAGAGGGATTGAAAGGAGATAAATTACTGAACCGAAGAAAACTAGTAATTACTAATTCATTAAAATCCCGATAGCTCAACTCGTCTTACAACAAGTTTTCTAGGTACGTAGTATTTGCCTTTGCTTACTTTCAGTACCGAATAAATGGTACTAATATAAGTGTGTTCCTTCTCATGGCTCATCATGATTTACTACGGAAGCATCGAGTTTTAGAGTTTATCCATTCATTATGTTGTCTTACCAACATTCAATTCAACGAAGAAAGGAAAAACCAAAAGCTCATTTTGCCGTTTGCTTTCTTTTCATTTTTTACCGGCTAATTGCAAGGAAATGTAAAAGGCAAAGAAAATACAGCCAATTGAAGAATATTGAAGAGCAGATATGTAATTAGGTAGAAGGAAAATCCTGGAGTGCTTCAATTGAGTTTCACCTAAAAATGGAAGCTGAACCAACATTATTAACTGGCTTTTGATTATGAAAGTAATAGTAATCAAATCATCATTTAATACATCATCAAATAATAAGCCTGCTTTGCTTTCTCTTTGTGGAAATATTTGTTATTTAATTTTGCTTCAATCAAATACAAAATTTACAGGCTTTACAAAAATATAAAGAGAAACTATCTCAAGATTGTCCATATTTGCTTTTAACCATATAGGTTGGTAGACTTGGTAAACACTTCAGATCAAAACTGATTTAACGTCGTTTGGCATTCCAAATTCGAATTGCTCAAAAGGTCCTTCCGTCACTTTTTCACTTCAACTCTGCACACCTTTTTACAACATAATTTTTTCAACAATGTATTTTTCCAATTGGCATTGAGTTTGCACTCTTTAAGGAACATGAAAAAGAAGAAAGCAAAGACCTCCAGGTCAAAGAGAAAATAAGGGCAAGAAAGTAATAGTTCAACTTATCTGCACTTTCGTTACCAATTACATTGTCTTCTCCATCCTTAAAAGCCATTGGGTTTGGAATGACAAAGGTGGAAGAGACAGATATTGATGAATTGTCCTTTTGACTGTTTTCTCACTTTTCCTCCAGCTTATTATTTGATCTGCAACATGAGAATCTAATCTAGAGTAAAGAAAGCAATAATTGGACCCTCGGACAAACATTGTCATATTGGTATATGGAGACGCAATACACACGAATTTACAACAAACTGTGCCAAACAACAACCCACACCTGAAAACACGCGAGACAGCCTAGGGTCTCCAGAGGTTCACTTTTTCACAGTTATTTATTGTTTCTTGTCCTACTTTGTACCCACCTTACCTTGGAGAAAATCATGGAAAGCAAGCACAAAAATTATTCAGGGGGCTTAAGGTATTACGAGAAATTGTGTGTTACGTGGAGCAGATCTCATTGTATTTGGTGGGGATTTGCTCAGTAGTGTGACAAACAATAAACAAGTGGCCAACATGATGGAAAATTGAGAAGATCTTTAAAGCAATAATTCTTTTCTTTTATTTACAAGTTTAGCAAAAGAGGCAATTGAACGGTGAGTTTGCTTCGGTTCTTTCGCTTCACTTCAATTCTCTCCTCGTGCATGGAAAAGTGGGAAATAATAACTTTGCTGTTCTTGTTTTGTTGTTAAATATCACTCCATTGTTGTCTTTTGGTTTTGGTTAAGTTTAAGGTTGGTTCGGTAGTGGCCATTATTCATTCAGTGGGCAATATTGCGGGCTTGCGTTCTCCTATTGTGTTGCGGAAGATCCGATACTCCTTTTAAGGATGGATGAAAGGATCGTCACTTATTTCTTGGTTCCTTTTCCCTGTCTGATGGATGGCAAAATTTCTCTTTAAATTGCTTTGTGATTTCTTTTGTATTTTTAAAGTAATGGGATGGTCTTTCCGTGGCGTGGGCTACATCAGCGTCAAGCCCTATCAATTCTGTTCTCCTGTTGGCACTCCTGCTGGTTCTTCAACTGATCTTTTTAAAAAGAAGGAAGTTTAACTTTTTTAAATATAAAATTAAGAAAAGTGGAAAATGGTTTTTAGGAATGAAAATTGCTTTAAACTCCTTCCAGGATTCTAATTTTGGACAAAAAATCAAATCCAGCAGATGGATCGTTTATATGTTGTATAGATTTAATAATGAGGAGTTATAGTGTGCAATAAAATTCCTTCCGATTATGCGAGTTGATGGAAGTGCAATAAATAATTGTCCAACTTCTGTGTGAGGATGACTGTGATAATGCCTGTGGTTATCTTGCTTTCTTTTCCTTTAAATCTGTCTGGCCGTCTTTTATTGTGAGGTTTCCCTCAGTCTAACCACGTTCCATTATGAGTTTATTGCATTTGTGATAGTTTTTGACCTGGGCGGTACCTTATGGGTGGCAAAGGGCTACACCACCACTTGTATAAAGGAGGTCAAGTCAATTCAATGCAAAGGAGACAAATGATGTTAAATTTATTCATCTCCTTTTCACTTCTTCTCTACCTTGCCTTTCTCTCGAATTATCGTCAAAGAAAGTGAGCCTAGACAATTCTTGATTCTAAAAGTGAAAAACGCTGCTGCACAACAATACATTCAGAAGAATTGAATAAACTTCAAGCTTAGGTATTCAGCTTAAGCTGGCAGTCATGTTATTTTATATATTTCCATTTATTCCGTTTCTTATTATTACATATTTCACATGATGAAAACTGAAATAAGCCGGGAGAAAATAGGAAATAACACAAAAAGTCAAACCTATTTTTCCCTTTCCAAGCTGAATGACAATAGTCTTGGATTCAAGATTTTATGGGAAAGTCAGTCAGCAATAAGATTCTTTTGAAAGGGCCTAACGACACTGCCTACTACTTCTAATACCTCGCCTTCACTTCAGATCTGATGTGTAGGTAATTGTATTTTGATAGCCTAGGAATTGGTAGGGAATGGAATGGATGAAAAGGAGAGGAAGTGAAACCATAACAACGAGGACTTTTCAACTTCCAAAAAGTTTTTTGAATTCTATTTTACATGAAAAATAGAAAAGGAAGTCCAGTTCTATGGAACTGAAAAGGCTTGGTCGTCGTCATGGTTTTATAGTTCGCTCTTGTTGTCCTGATTCAGATTTTTAGTCTTTGTCCGACCCTTCCTTCCTTCCGTCCAACAGACGTCTTCCGGCCCAAGCATTATTGTAATTGACAAAATTTTTGTAACAGTAATTCATTCACAATATTTTTGCTTGGATGAGCTTGCTGCACTTACTCGTACCACGCCTTTATTGATGGGCTTTATAAGTATAGTAACAGGAACTCAACCAAATCCAATGTTTCCTGTACGTGTTCAGTATGAAAATAAACGCATTTTATTTGATATGACATTGGTAGTAAGGCGATGCTGACTTTCTGTAGAAAATTTGCGTTTTACATTTTTTGGGATAATCGTCATTCAGCCATTACATATTTTCCAACTTTCACCAGTTCGATAACTCACAAAAAATTATCTGGCTCACGTTTGGTTTTTGCCACTTTAAGCTCTGAATCGATAACAGCAGCGATGACTTGATTCCATTTACTTTTTATTTTTAGGCAAAGCCCAAGCCCACACATGCGCCCTTTAAATAGATTGAATTAAAAGTGGACCACAGTCACATCGACTCCCTGCATTAACTCACGCATGCAATAACAACAAAAAGTGAGACAATTATTGGCCCACCGCATTGAAAAAAAGTCAATGCGGCATCGTCTCGTCATGCTCTGCGAGATGCGTTGAACTTCACTTCTGCACCACAGGGAAAAGTAATTGCATTGTGTTAACTATAATTAATCTACCGAAGTGCAAGGAGGGGGAACTTCAATTCAATTCCCCTTTTCCATTAAGCAAATGAAGGACAATGCGTGGATGTAATAATATCGTCGTGAATGTAAAGTGAGGATCGCATGCTTCATATAAAAACAGTAGTAGGTTTAATTTACCCACGAACTGGCCTTGCTTTTGTCTTATCGCCACCACTGAGCATCAATTAATTGTTGACAGCATGTAATTGCCACTCTTACATACAGCGTCTGGAAGTTGGCGATCTCCTCCAGCGTCCACTTTTTTATCCTTTTAACAAAAAGATTAACAATACATAGTAACTACTCATGTACAGAATACTTTAAAAATTGAGACTATTCTGCCTGCTTTCCTGCAGGCAGAGTGGGTGGGATGTATGCATATTATTAAAATAAGACAACACTGAACTGAGGAAAAGCAAAGGAGTTTCCTTTAATTACTCTTTACTTCGTTAAAAAGTAGGTAGGAGAAAAAGAAGTCAAGATTGTAATGCATCCTCATCATGACTTTGATATGAATCATCAAATGAGACGATGAGACAGATGAGATGGAATTAAATGAGGGTAGAATGATGATTTCCATTTTTTAACTTCAGCTGTGTGATCTCCCATACCAACCACCATTCTATCTTCTGATTGCTGCTGAAACTGATGATGAGCTGACTTAATGGTTCTCCCAAAATTAAAATTAGCCTTTCCATTACATCTTCCATTGTACATTATTGTGTGCACGCATGTAATGTAGGTGCCTGGACTTAATGGCTTTTTTCATGCTACATGCCTACTCACTCACTCATTTACTATCACTCTTATGCTTTAATTTTAATTTCAGCCCTGTCTCGAAATAAATGCATGACTGACCGCATAGGGAATCCACCCAGGAAAATCTATAAATGTACAATAATAATAATAGCCTCGTTGTGGAAGCGTATCCATCCACCCTGAGTCAGCAAAGTATCATCAAGTCAACCTGTCATCGTCTCATTTCCATTAACCAGTTCGATAGGTTGTAAATGGTGGCTCTATGCAACTCATTTAAATGAGTTGATTACCGCATATCTTCACTTATTTACTGACGTTAGAGTAAAACATTAACATTCCAACTGCCTCACTTACGCACATTTACATGCAATAAAACAACTGGTCAATACCAATTAAAACGTAGAAAAAGCAATCCATTAGCCGTAAAAGGAAAAGGAACCTAATGATTTTAAACCTTTACGAACATCCGAAATGAAACGATGATGATGATAGTTCTTTTCTCGCTCACTCCCTTCCCTATTCTTGGGATGATTAGAATTGTGAATTTGGCTTTTATCGGTTGACTGACCAGAAAAGTCATGATTTTGTCATTTATTATTCCCCAGTTACCCTGACAACTCCAGAGTTCTATTCTCATTAGCACCAATGGGAAATAGAAATATGGTGAATTGAGTTGTCTGAAAATTAATTTGTGACCCCTAGGCTTGTCCTTGTAGCTCCTAACAATGTCAATGGGGTTCGAGAATGAAAAATTGAAACTGCTAAAACTATCCAAACCAATGTCAAAAGAGCTATTAGTCATTTTTCATTTGGATCTTGGAAATTTCAAAAATAACTTTGTGTGGCAGAGATAAAATGTAACAACTCCCACCCCTTTTCTTTCCCCTGCCTTATTCTCACATGCAACGATTCACTTTTATACTTGGCATCCCTTTTAGTTAAACAAGAATGAGGTAAGTGCGAGAGTTGGGTGGTGTTGCGTTGATTACACAGAGTGCTGGTGGGAGAGAGAGAATTATGATTAAGAAGTGCAATCAGCCGAAGAAAAATCCATTAATTAGTTTAAGACCTTAAGACAGAGATGAGGGAGAAAGCTATATGATGAAGGAGAGGGATGAACGTGAGGGAGTGACCCAAATTAACTGACTTGACTTTGGCTCTACGTCAGGAACTGTAAAACTAACTTACGATACAACATTACATACAACTTGTCTTCCTCGAGTTGATTGCAAGTGTGAGCAGTTAACACAACCTGGATCACTGGATCTGGTTAGTTTAAAATCATTTTCAGTTACAAGAGAAATTGATATCTTTTACTTGACTTGACAGGGCAAGAAGATGATTATTATTATCGTCTTATAGTTGTTAAGACACGCACATGTTTCAAAGAAATGACTAAAAGTTAGCATGTTTCACCACGATGATGTTTGAATTGTGGTTCCTTCTTAATAAAAAACTTCCTAACCCTTGCCTTGGAAAAGAACATTCTCACTTTCCCCTGTCCCTGTAAAACCTTAAGCTGTGGCCCCACTGGTTTTGGTTTGGTATTGTAAATGGTCTTCTTGTCAAAACAAAGCAATGGCAAGATTCAATTTGAAATGAGTTGTCAAGTTGAAAAATGAAATAGAATATTTTCTTCCTTGGTTCATCACAACACTGCATTAAAAATTATTATTTTTAAGCTGCGTATTGAACTGTCTGGTTCCAAACTTTTTGTCTCAACCTTGGTTCCTTGGTTGGTAAGCCAATATTATCGAGGGTGTAAAAGAAAGAGTTTCCAGTTAGGACAGTCCGTCACTTCTGGTTTTTTGGTGAAATTTGAGATGTTAAAAAAGGAAATAATTTCACTTTCCTGAAGGAACAGTGAAGTGTAGCGTTAATGTTTTAAGTAGTGGTGTGCATAGTATTTTCACATAAATAAACGGCGTGTAAACGAACTCTGCCTGACTTTCTTCCTTTTTTCTTCAATTAACCAATTTGGAGACTGAAGGGATCAGTTTCTTTAATTAGGAACAGGCTTGGTTGGTTGTGTGACCCAAACCGAAAAATTTAAGCATACTAGCATGACGAAGCTGAGTACTTCAGGACCTCCATCCATGACCTTAAACTCCAGTCTTTCCTTCCACAAGGAAAAGGCCTGTCTGTCCTTCTCTGGGATATTTTGTGGTCTCCTTCGTAATCTGAGCTACTGCTTTCCTTTCCCCTCATTGTCAACCGAGTATCCGATTATGTCTACATTGAAGTCAAATAAGGTATAAATTGTCCAAGTCCTTGCTGAAAGTGCAAGTGGGCTGGATATGGGGTGGTGTGTGGAATGGAAAATGATACTAAAAACAAGCCGAGAATTACCTACTTGATCCTTGAGATGTGAGAAAGTTGAAACGTAGAAGGAAAAGAGAAAGAAAAGAGAGGAAGTAAGTAATCATTTCCCTCCTACACTCCTCATGAAGTGAAAAATATACCCAAAAAAATGGGCATGGCATGGGCAACATAACATCTTCTCGTCTCATTATAAATACAAAGGCTCTATTTGTTGAAATTCCAGGAGTCAAATTATTTTTAAAAGATTTAATTTTTACAGAGATGAAAGAAGAGGTGAACCACCAAACAAACCAAAGAACTTTACCGTTGTTTCTTCGAGTGCCACACTTTCTGAACTTAATACTCCTCCACATGGCTTCTTTTTTACTTTCTTTTTCCCAGGAATGTAAGTTGAAGTAGCCGGTGGTCGACTTTCCTTTAAAGAAAATAATAATAAAGGTCAGAAGAGCTTGGGGAAGGTTCGAAATTCATTATGGAGTTGCTAACTAACTAACGAAGTTGACTTGACTTCCAGTAATTTTCCTCCTTATGCTTTTCCTGAGAAAGTATAAAGTGAGCAGTGGCACAACTTTCTCGCGGTGTGGTGCGAAGCGCGTTGATTGCTTTGTTATGTGGAATTTTGGCAGGAAGAAATTAGATTTAAGATCCTTCCCTTCAATCAACAAAAGACCCTTTGTTTTCTTTCTTTCACAAGCAAGAGAGTCTAGACTTAAAAAAATAATGATAGCTCTAAATGTAGCTCATTTCTGCTCGGCACCATCGCATCACACCATTAAAAAAATTGAAACTTTACAGCCTTGTCTTCTTGTCTGCGGAGGATATCTCATCATCGTCCAATAATCCTTCTTCCTCCGACATCACATCTCGTGATTCCCTCTAATAATAATTTCGTTACTTGTTACTTTACCATCACATCAGAGTCTCTTAAGGTATCACCAAATCAGATTATACTTACTGCCATTCGCTTTTTCTCTCCTCAATCCAAATTGCCTCAAATAACCGTGTAGTTATCAAGCCTCGCTCTTTTCTGTCAGTGAGAAAGGTAGGGTTTTTTATTAACAGACATATCTTCTTGTTATTGTAAATTGCTGCTAGAAAAAGTAAAGAAGAGTGATTTCCTGTTCTCAAAAGTCCTTCATCCCATCCATTCATGCCAGGGCTTCCACTTACTTCGACGGCGGTCTTTCTTTTCTTTGGGTTAGTGAGCCATTTCGTTTGCGAAGCTGTTAATTGGGTCTGGAATTAAGGTTTTGCCCACCACCAATAATAATTCCGACTGATATGAAAAGAAACACAAACGTCCCGACTTTTGTCTTGACTTTCTTTGAGCAGAGAGAGAGAGATAACACTAAAAAGCCAGTTATTGGATAATAATAACAATCCTCTTCTTATTTTATTTTTCCATGCGATGTGGAGAGATTGTATCGCGTATCTCCTCAAATCGGCAGGCTCTAACTAACCAACTCATCATCCATCCAGAGGAAAAGTACCGAGGATTGTGTACAATAATGAGTAATGTGGTCGAAATCCCAACCGAACCTTGATTATCTTTGAGATAAAAGAAGATCGTCAAAAAGAAAGCAAAAGTTTTCTCTCAATAACACTTCCCTGATTAATGAAAGAGGGGTTCGTTCGTACATTCCACTTTTGAAACCATTCTGTGGTAAACGTGACAAACTGAAGATGCTTCAAGCCTTTTAACCGAAAATCATTGCCTTTGTTTATAATGCAATCAAAAGATACTCGCTTGATTTTTAAGAACGCCGAGGAGATTACTCATTATTAAAATTCAAATAAACCCAACAATTTAAGAGAAATAATAGAAGAAAGTTAAAATAATAGAATAGAAGAAGGCAATCATGACTTTTTCCACTGATTGTTAAAGGAAATGATCATCATCACCATAAATTTCGTGGCCCTTGGCATAGTTTAGTTGGCGTGGCCCTGGCCTGGCCTGTGATCTCATATCTTCTTGACGTGGCGTTGGCTTGGGGCTATGTAGCACGTGTTCATTCCAAAGGTCCCTTCCCACGCCATGATTCATGCTCCCTTTTTTCTTTTTTCTTTTCCACCCTGTTTTGGTTGTACTTGTTGACGGAGGCTCTTAATCTACGAAACATGTACTTTCGAGTAATTTGATGTCACGCTTGTGAAGAAAAAGATGATGATGATGACTAAACCAAAACCTGAATAGGGAAATAATAGAATACCGAGAAAGCTTATAGTTTTTCATTTATTTACCTACACACACTCACTTTCTGAGCCCTTCTCATTTTGAAGACGAGACGAGAGACCCTTCTTCTTGTTCGGTAGTTTTTATAGCGATGCCCTTTTCACTTCTTCCTCCTCGTTCTTATCTTGAATAACGATCTATGCTTAGGCCCAGCTCAAATCTCTAATGCACATATGGATCTTCAGGCGTAAGTGGATCGTATGTGTTACCACACAGTTATCATTAAGGGTTGCGAGATGATGTGAAACTTGGGAAAGAAACTTTCCCACACCAACAAACTAAACCGCACCTGCTCCCAAACGCACGACCTACCCGTGTCTCGAATAAAATTCCTATAGATTTTTTACCTCCTCTCGCTTTATCATGAATAAAATCAGGCTCTCAACCTAAAGTAATAATAACTTACACATCTTATATGCATGCGTGTACATGCATGAATCCATCCATGCATGAATGAACACAAACAACAGAATGACCTCACGTGCCTAGACATGACAAAAGCGAAACAATTGCCTCGTAATTTGCTCCTTGTTTTTTCTACTGCATTCCTCCAACCCCCCGAAAGTCATAACTCACACTTCAGGCTATTGTTGAGACAGGGAGGATCATCAACGGGGTAAAGTGCGACACAAGCTCAACACTTTAATTATCCACTGAACCTGAACCAATTTCTTAAAAATACTACTGTAACAGGAAAGAAGAAATGAACTACCTAATCCTAATTGCAAACTAAGCTTGGGTGTTCCTTCAGTGAAAAGCTTTCGCCAATCATCAAATGATTGTTGCAATTATAGAAATGGTCCAGATCAAACCTAAACTTTTCTTAATGACCCGGGTGGCTGTAGCTTCCTTGGAATTGAAAAAGGGACACGCAATTGAATCGGAATTTACCTCTGCTGTGTGGTGATACGAATATAAAATAAATATCCGTAAATTAGATGACACATTCATTATACATTTCATTTCCTTCGAAACCAACCAAACCTGCCCACAATTATTTTTTATCATCCCTCGTCTCATCTCAAGAGATTCCTTCCCAAGAACCAATGAAACTGAATTGCAGTGCTAATTGCCTGGCACCTGACTGATCCTCCTGACTTAAATGAGCAGACAACAACTCCCTCGTCATCAAAATGTTTGAGTTCGCAGCCTCAGCTCATCTCACCTTCTCACCTCAATCCTTTTCCTGCAAAAAAAGTTACGCGTTTCATTCATTGATATGCGTACCGCGTTCATCTCGTCTCGAAATTTTTGATGCCTAGGTGGCAGATTTAATGAGGATTCCTTCACTTGGGTCCTCCATTTACATTTCGCTGCTGTTGGTGATCAGCAATTGATTTCAAAGGAAGAAGGGTTGGTACGACAACAACGCATAAAACAGAAATGATTACAGGTCTCTCAAAAATTAGAAAAAGCACACAGCAAATTAATGCTCACACGGATCGCTTATCTGATAACTTTTGTTGATCTGTCGTACCTTTTAAGGCCATGTTGTATAATTTTATTGGCTTAGGTTGGTCTTCTTCCTGGTAAAGAAAAGTGCAGAATCAGGGATGAGGTAAAAAAATTATTGATACGAATTGGTTCCAAGAAATACAAGTGTCAGCTTGCCCCAGGACAATTTTGTTTGACTGGAACATTGCACTGGAGTGATTTATTTCAAGGGAAAGTGAGACGACGATTAGTAATTGGTCTTTTTTGAGCTTCAGTTGTTCTCTCAATTTCTTGAATGGAAAGAGAGAAATTACTTAAGTGAATGAGTCAGTGGCCTCTTTAAACAGCTTTGTTACCTTGAAGAATGGAATGCGCACATTGCATTGTCTTCTTTTTCATTCACCACCACCAAGAAGAAGAAGATCGGTTCAGGAGTGTGAGAAAATCGAGCAGCTGGCAAATGTGAATATTTTTGTGAAATGGAAAATGGTTCATTTCATATAATATGATGATCTGAGAATGGAATGGAATGAGGATTTTTGTGGAGGATGGATGGTTGCATATGGAAATGGATACGAGATCTGAATAAGAATATATAAATTCGGATCTCGGACCCCTTCAGGAGGTTTAAATAAACAGCGAGATTCTCCTCCAAATAAATGCAATGATGATGATGATGAGGTGAGGTATTATCTAGATCCCAATGTGATCCTATTATCTTTACCTTTGATCTCATCTTCATTGCGCATTCGATATCTTTAAGCAAACTTAATCACACGGCAACAATAATAATAAGAAATCGGATAAACTTGTTTGATCGCGTCCACCTGCACCAATTTCGTTTTTCCTAGACCTTACCCTCTCTGTCAGGTTATGGGGCACGGTAGAATGAATCTTTATGTAGCCATAGTTTTAAAATGAAGTATTATGAGATGCCCTGGAGTTGACTAATGAAATATTGCCATAGCGGAGCGCAATTGCCTGCTGCACAAATAATGAGGGAATGTCAAGAAAACCAAAAGAGTTGCATTTAATTTATCCAGAAATCTTGGGGGCACATTGAGCCTGCTAACTGAAACTGCGTTAATCAACTTTTATTATGACTTGGTTTAGTTATGGTGCTAGACCTGGACACATAACTGCTAATGATTAGCCATTAGGTCACTCTTAGAAAAGATAAGACCGGGTGTAATTAGGTAATAATGTATACAAAGTGTGGTGCATTGCTATAGAATTTATCGCATGTGATTTGATTACTAGACGTGTTTAGATTTACTCGAGGTACGAGGAGTTGATTTGATTTGATGTGGAGATAATAATGTGTAAAATGAATAAAGTAGGTATTTAGGAATGAAACGTGGGAAAATGCAACAGGTGTGAATGTTGAGAAGAAGAAGCAAACAAGATGTACAACAAGAAAGAAGTTGACTTAAAAAAGTGAATGAGAAGAGATTTGAGCCACGGAATAACAAATGAACAAAAGCAGTGCAGCAATCAATTTATTTTGTTCGGGATGTTGTGCTATTTATTACCTACCAATGATCTAATAGCTGCCCGACCATTGTGAGACTCACCAACCACCACTGGATGCCATTGCCATTTTACCGTACAATGATACAACAAAGCTCCTCTCCTGCCTTCTTCTCATCATTTTATTATCTGGCGATAATAATAATCATGATTTAAAGACCATGCGTATATAATCAAAAAGACATGAAGATGTTATCATCACACCAAACCAAATCAAGTGATGCGCGATGGACATCTGGATTTGCCATGCGAGGAAATTTGATTAATTGCTGACCATTAAATTACTGCAAAATTATGATTACTCATAATTTCCCCTAATCCAGAAACACAAGTTGGCTGGCCATGTCACATTGTAAAAAGAAATGAATAATGCGCATATGCTAACTTTAGCAGCACTTTTTAAAGATTATTTAATCCCATGAAATGAAAATTCAGATTCCATTTTCGCAGAGACAAGGAATTTGTCTTCCATTTTCAGTTAAAGATGCAAGTGCTATGCAGACGCGAAGCAGCGGTTTGGTTCTGGTAATATTAGGGGAGATGTTCGCAGGTTTGTTAGGAAATAATTAATTGATAGGTACACAAGAAGAGGGCTGTCAGCCTGACTGACCACCTTTCAGAATCCTTTTGATTTGATATCTTATTGTCTTATGCATTATCGTAGTTCTGTCGCATACCTACATAACCTACTAGATAGATAGGATACTAAAGTCATCATTTACATCTTATTGGCCCAGGCCTAATATTTTGCTATGCATTTTTGTGAAGTACAAAATGATGTTATTTTTAAATGCTAAAATCTGGAGGCCAAGTTTAGCCTGCGTCTGGCCTTAGCTTTCTCCCCCGAAGTATATTTCTTTTCAGTCGTGTAAATCAGAATCAAGATCTGGTTCCCTAAATTGGTCGTCTTGTCATTGTCACTCACCCTAGCAGTCTATCCAGATACGTTTTTGTGAATTAATAGTTTTTCAAAGAGTTACTTGTAGTTGCCTGAACAGATATCAAATGTCCTCTTGTAAGATGAATTAAAAGATAATGAATTAGTTTGAAAGTGACACGTTTATGCACACGAATTGACATAGTGGGCACTATTGAACATTGCACAGAAGCTGTGTTTGCTATACTGATCCTCGTCAAGATCAGAAACAGCTTTACAATCGAAGTTTGTCTAATTGGCATCTCCACCTGCATTGAAAAGCAGAGAGATGAGACTCAAGCACCTAATGATACTTTCATTGAATTGGAATTATAATACCATAATTGTCTATCTATCTTTGCCCATCATCATCATCTTCATCAACCAGTCATATATCTGAAATTGGTTAGAGATTGAAGAATGAGAAACTGGGCATTTTTGTAGCCACGGCAATCAAACGAAATTTTTATTATTTGTTTTATTAAGTTGAGATTAGGATTAGAGACTATTGTGTAGTATGTCTTTTGTTAAGGAAAAAAGCCTAGAACTAGACTTTTAAAAATGCTAATGGCAGACTAGAGTCTATAAAAGTAGGTACTTGGTCCTGTTTACTGCGATAATAAATGCCAATCCAAAGTCAATGCAATCCAGTTTTGCAAATGATCGGTTTCGAACGTGGGAAAGGAACGCAATAAGAATTTCCATCGTTTGCATCTGCATTTTTATTCATTGCATCTTATTTATTTTACATTTTTTGTTTTCCGCTAATATTATCTTCATCCCATTAATTAGGTAGTGATAAGTATAGTATATGGATGGACAATAAATAGAGAATCACGCAGAAAGAAGATCCTTCATTAAGTAAGATCTACTGTGTTTTTCTCAATGGTAGATTAAGTTTCTCTATATCTTAAATTCTCTCATTCCTTACCAACTAGAAAGACCGTGCAGCGATAGTCCAAATTTCTGAGAAATTAGCGTGTATCTATCTTCTACATTTTTCAAGTATTTCCATTTTCTAATGAGATAATCTTTTTTCCTTTTCGGACATATTAAAGTTGAAATGCCCCCTGCTTGTGCGCAATTAAGTATGGTAAAAGGCGTTGTGGAATCTTAGTCAAAAGGTCTCTCACAGCATTATGCATTTAGAGTTCCCTTAATGAGGAAGTTTTCTAAGGCGGTATAGCATTTGATGTCAGCTTAGCAACGGTATTAGGCAATAACCGTGCTACCTTTCCGGCTATTATTAGCAAGGAATTTGGTTAACTGTAGAGGAAAGCTCATTTAAAGGAATAGGGGCAGAATGATCGGATCAGATCAGTATTAAAGCATGCTTACATTAGTTGGTGGAGACAGACGGATTAACTGCTTTATTCAAGTTCCTACATGTTGTCATTGCATTCGTGATGATCGAACAGTCCAAGAGGTCAATCTACAACACACCTTTAGCAAAAGGTGAGCAGTGACGCCTGCCTGGCAAAGCAACCAAAGTCCACTTGTCTAATCTAGTAAACGGTGAATCCTTTGCCAGAGAAAGTACAACTAAAAATAGGTAGAAGATAGAGAAATAGGAAGGTAGCGCACGTTTATTGTTATTTAAGGAACACTTGTGCTTGTGGCATAAGTTCAGGATGGAATGCGCTCAGGTTGTCACTTTTATCTTCATTGTTGTTATTGTCATTGTCATACTTATGAATGACAAAAGGAAGACTTTAAATCCTTCCCTCAAGAGAGTAAATCAACGGGAGTTTTTTGTTCCAAAACCGCCACTGTCTCCTGCTTTTATTATAGCTTCGTTCTTAATACTATTTATAAATAAGAGACCTAAATTCTTGAAGGAATTAAAGGCCAGAGAAGAGTTTCATTCTGTTGTTGTTCAAAAGAAAGCCACAAATGGACCAGAGCCATTACCGCAATCCCAATGGACCTTACTTTTATTATCTTGAGTGACCAGCAATTTATCTACCTGATTTGAATTTAGGGATAAATAGCTTTGGACTTAACACAATTTATGCATTCAAGAGGTTTAAACAGAGACTTTAAATAAACCATTTCACATTTTTCCAAACCACATTTCTTAAAAATAGCTTTCCTAACGATTCGTATAGCAATCTCACAGTGCCCCGTATCTTTTGCAACTATTGTTTTACATAAGTCAGATCCTCCTCGATACAAAAATGACGAGTCATTAATAAATGCACACACATACCACGTAAGAATAATGTGAAAGGGCAAGGTTGAGTGAAGGTGAAGAAAGAAGGAAAGGAGAAAAAGAGAAAAGATTAGAGATTGATTGTGTTTGGGCTGGCGTGGGAACTAATGCAAGCTGGTGGATAGGAGAAAAAAGAAAGACAAGTTGCCTCCTGCATGCCATTGATGATTGCTTCTTCTGATCTGCATGTGTGAAATAAAAGAGGGAAAGAAGAAGGAATGCTGCCACTGCCACCAACAACAACCACTTTCTTTTTCTGTACGCCCCACAACAATGTAGCAACATTACCATTTATATTGTTGTTTACCGAACAAGCAAAAGCTATAAGGGCAATGGGATACATCAAAAATCTTAATAATGGACAAGGCTTCAATGAGAGATGTGATAATGCAATAATAAAGATAATGGCCATAACAAAACGACTGTGTGTTGTGTGGACGCCAATTATTGTGGAGAGTGTGTGTACCAAACCAACCCATGGCTTTGAGAAAAGAAAGGAAAAGAAAGAATAAGGAAGACGAGATGAAAATGAAACTATCCTATCATCCTCTGAAAGAAAGAAGGAATTGGTAATGGAGAGACGTGAAGTTTGTTAGGTCAGGACTGTTTTAAGAGAGGGATGAAAAAGTAGAAGAAGAAGAAGATGATGAAGAAAATGATGATGTAGTTTATACATGTTGGTTGGTGGTTAAGTAGTTAGTTGGTTAGTCAGTGGAACTTCTTAAGAAGGATTCTGCTTGAACGAGCGTGGGAAACTTTTCCGTTCCCAGGCTCGGAGAGAAGAGGATGGAAAAAAGTTAAAATGCTATGCAACACCTGGCATCGGGATGCCTTCACTTCACACACACACGTAGAGAGTGAATTCAATCTTTTTTGTAATGTGCATGTGGGGCGAAAGCCAAGCCTGACTCACGTACAAAGTCTATGGGGTCCCAGTAAAAAGAAGTTGGAAGTTTAAGTGAGCGTCGTAAGCCCGACACACGTTGAACTGCCTTACCATTTTCACCCTGCTACAGAGAACAACCCGATGGATAAAATGTGCTCGTGCTCAGCAACCAGTTAACAAACCTTCCTCAGACTCCGTCGAGTTCACATCACATCAAAAAGTGCCTTGCTCTTTAGCTCTCAAGTCTTTTACAGACTTTCCACTTGTTCTCACACCACAGTCTCACTTCTCAACTTACAAAGTGAAAGTTATACTCACACACATACAGCTTTTAATTGCTGCATACAATTTTCAATTTTTTTTACAAAGTGCGTAAAAGTTTCCGAAAATCAAAACATGGCTCCTTTAACCGATATCTCTCGTGCCTTCGGAGGTCAACAAAATAACAGTGCCGAACCGATTTCTCGAACCATGCAATACAGAAAGGTAATTTGTCTTATCCAACTCATTTAATTAAGTTCCATTTCCCAACCCAGGTTTTTCAAAATTGCGGAGTTATAACAACTTTTTACAAACAAAAATATCTAATGAATTTTTTCTCTTGTTTTTTTATCAGGTTACAAAACCACTTCTCGAACGCCAACGTCGAGCCCGTATCAACCGTTGCCTGGACGAGTTGAAAGACATCCTTGTTGCCGGTTTGCAAAGTGAGGGGGAAAATGTGGCAAGATTGGAGAAAGCAGACATTCTTGAACTGACCGTTCGCCACTTGCAGAAGCTTCAAACACAACACAACAAGTTGGTGAAGAGTCAACAATCATCAAAGAGTCTGGGGGATGATGAGAAGTTCCGCAACGGCTTTGCCCATTGTGCTCAAGAAGTGTCCCGCGTTTTGGCAACTACCCGTGGAGTTGATATTCAACTTGGGTCTTCAATCATGGTTCACTTGGGTCACTCCCTCAATCAAATCACGTCACCCCCTTCGTCTCCAAAGCCTTCTTCTACGACGGGATCAGGACCACCCACCCCAGTCTCTTCCTCCCCCTCATCTCCTTCTTCTGTGTCCGGGGATTACAGACCCTACACCCCTCCTGCCTCTCCTTCGGAGGAGGAAGATTCTCAATCATCACCAGTTTCTCAATTTCCCCAATTCTCTCCACTGCCCATCAACATGTCCATCTCCAACAAGAGCATGTGGAGGCCGTGGTAATTTATAATTTGTAATATTAATTTACAATAAGAGTATGAACATGAACCGATGATCTTTCATAGTAGAAGAGTTGTATTTATGTATGACACATGCCGAGTGCTTTCTCTCTCTCAAACTTAACAGTAGTGTGAGGACAACTGTAGAATTGTTATTAGTTTACCTATTTAATATTTCGAGTTGAGAAGAAATTCTCTCTCAGAGGTCGTACTGACGTCTTTCAAATTGTTGAAATATGTTTAAAGTTTTTTTACAATTCATCTGCGTGTGGTTTTCTCTTAGAATTATTTATTTACTCTTGTGTTTTGTACATTTTTTGTATAAGAAAGTTTGCTCATTCGTGGAAAGATAATCGATCTCTATATATATTTGCTTATGTATCAAATCAATAGGTTAAGTGCTTCTAGCAGTTAATCAGCTATGAAGTTATTGTATTTGACAATCTTTGTGAGAAAGTTAAATAATGTTCATCACAATTGCTCTTAAAAAGTAGTGTCATATGACGACGGAACAAGTCAATAATTAGATGGAAAAATAGATTTTTTCTTGTGATAGATCACATATATATATTGAATGCTTCTTCATTTGTAAATGATGAGAGCATTATGTCAGTTTTCTTAAAATTCAACTTAAAAATTGACACGAGAGTTTAAGTCTGTGATATTAAGTAGTTTGTTCTTGATGCTTAAGTTAATTGAATGTGTACGCTATACAATAATATCGACCTTATGATGTATGATGAAAGACATAAAGTGAAGAAAGAATGCAAAGATGTTAATGAAAAGTATATAACACTTTCATTGATAAATAAATCTTGAACAAAAGTTTAATAAGTTCGAGTTGAAAATATTTATTGCTGCTGCATATAATTTGAATTACAATTGCATGTTTTTCGACGCATAATTATCTTTGTCATCTTAAGGTTCTTGGCATCAAATCAGTCAAGCCACAAATTCACTCTGTCAAACTTTACACATCAAATTTTTAAAGTACGGCCACGCCATCTACTCCACTGAGTTTCTACGAGTGAAAGTTCCACTCATCTAGAAAAGAAGAGGTGCCCTGCGTTCTGCTTTCTTGAGCTCAACTTTCTATTTTGTCCCAGAAATTCAGCAACTTCGTCCACTGAATGTGTTTTGCACGAGATAACTGTTTCTGCTGTACATAAATAAAGTCGTTTTCCAACCAATTAAACTTTGGTCAACAAACCTCAGAACAGGCGTTCTGAACATTCAGGCGTGCATAAGGAGCAAAATTCCATTTCGCAATGTGAATGGTATACTTTATATTAAAAATTGCATGATGCCCCATACTTAATTCTAAAATCCATACGAACCCATCACTCTTCGCAACAACTGTCACGACTGATGCCCTGCGTCACTTTTGCAATTAACTGATGTTGATGACGCAGGAAATTGGGTGATTAAGTTACCTATTCGTCTTGAGAAAATTAGAAAGCATCTCTTTACAGTCACGTAACCTGCTTGGATCCATTACATATTACATCGTATCGTGCTATGTGCTGTGAAGAAGTGAAGGATGAAATGAAATATGACATAAAAATATTGTTGCTCTTATACTTTCACCTGCTTTTTCCTCGTCCCACCCAGTTCCCCTGTTTACCAAGAGATGTTTTCAATGTACAGTTAATTACTTAACTAATTGATATCGATCCCGTATTAGATGCAGTATAGAACATGGAGTGGAGCCCTGTTTTAATGAAATGATATATGTATGATGCAATGATATGGATGCTCGTAATGCACTGGATGTTGTTCGTGTTATCCCTGGATTAACTCTAACTCTCATGCTCTAATTACCATCCCAAGCTACCTTATGTACTTTCTTTTTATCTTCGCATCCCCGTCGCATGGCATGTGATAATATTATTTTAATGAACCTTTGACATTTTACTAATCGCACATTCATTCGCGTCCTTCCTCCTCCTCACCTTCCCAGCAGTCTTCAATCGTCTGTGCACAGAGTGGATCTACCGTTGATTGCCTCCTCCAGGTCTTTATTTGGTCCCAGTTAAATGACGACACGAGGGAAAAAGAAAATGTTGTTAGAGTGCAAAATTGGGATGAAAGTTGTTTTGAAGTCATAGAGGATGAAGAAAAGAATTGGACCTACTTCTGGAAATTGGACAGAGACGCAAGGAGGTTTTTGCAGCCTGTGTTGTTGTGCATCCGGTAGTGGAGATAAAAGAGAAAGAGAGTCAGGGCCTGACACAAAGCCAGGGATGGAATGTTTCAAGTACAATTGTTGTTGTGCCACTACGTCATCATTAGACAGAATTAGCGACGTTTCTAAATCATCGACTGCAGATTTATTCTTCAATGCAAAAAAGTCTCCACTGTTGGGAGCTGTGGCTGATGCTGTATGTTTAATTCAGCACAGCCCTTTTCGCATACTAAGGGTAAGCCATAAGGATTCGGTTGTCTCAAGTCGTATTTAAATAAGTGTATTTTGAATTGACTATTATGGGGGCTAGGCAATGTGGGGTAAGCACAAAGCAATTGGCTCAAAATTTGGGTAGGAAGGAATGCTATGGCAAAAGATTTCTGTCCATAAACAGACTATAGAGTATGTATGCTAATATTTTTAAGAGGAAAGAATAGTCCTCCTACTTCAAATCATCGCCTCAGCAGCCCACGTTTAATTCCAATTCAGTGAGCAGGGACAGGGAGCAAAAGCCAATAAAGCCAATGAACTGTTGCGTGCTCTGGAATTTTCGATGAAAAAGACGTTTCAACATGTAAGATTCAGGAAAGAGAGGAAGAGGAAGAATGCTAAGTATATTACAGTTCTCAAATCTGATGGCTTGGTTAGTCTGTCACTTTCTCTTCCGGAGTGAAGGTGGCAAAAGACAGTGAGATGGACAATTCAATTGAGTAGAATGAGAATTTTCCAATACGACGTTTCATCTGTAGGAACACTTGACCCTAAAAGCTTTTCTAAATAACTGTCACACACTAAGCAATGGACAATAAATTAAATCGTCAGGTTTTAATTCGAATACCAGAGCACATTCGTATAAAAAATTATATTCCAAGTCCCAGCGAAGTTGGGCTTAAACTGAAATGCTTTGTTACAAAAACCTTCAAACTATGTCCAACCGCGAAGGAATTGATGGAGGTAATCAAGGAGAATCACTTAATTTCAGAATTCCCACTGTAACTTATTCAAAAAAATGTCAACATTTGTGAAGGCAATTGAAGGGCTAACAAAATTTCTGAATTTAATTCTCAGGTTGCGGAACAAGGAAATGTTACAGAGTTCGGACGATTAATATCGGCGGATCCTGCAAAAGTATGACTTTGATTCATTCCAACGAATGTGATTATTTTGAATTGCAAATTTCTAGCTAAACGTACGAGATGGGAAAGGACGTGCCGCTATCCATCAAGCCACCATTCGAAACCATGTCAACATATTGGAAATCATTGTTCGGTTCAATGGGGATCTTGATCTCCAAGACATTGCTGGAAACTGCGCGCTTCATCTTGCGATAGAAGCAGACGCTGTCGACGCGATAGGGTTTCTTTTGGCAAAGTGAGAGGCTTATGCAATTCTGACAGTTGCTGGTATGCTGGTATTAATTGTCTCATATTTTATTTATAACAGTGGGGCAAACCCAAACCTTTTGAATCAAAAGCTTCAAGCTCCATTGCACATATCTTCAGAGCTGAACAAAATTGACGCTTTGAAAGTAATTTCCAAGTTTAAGAACACTTTGGATCCGAATTTGCCTGGTGGTAACTTCAATACTACTTTTAAGTGGCCCATTATTTACTATGTTTGCTGACTAACTATTATAGAACATGGAAGAACAGCACTACACATTGCTGCTATTAACGATC